>CAJQZM010034749.1:5495-19638 GCA_907164665.1 Colias nastes
TAAGATTTTTACTGTATGTGTACAAAAAGTTTTAATAAATAAAGTTTTAATATAAAAAAAAAAAAAAAAAAAATATAGCCTATATTACTCGTGGATAATGTAGCTTTCGAATGGTGAAAGAATTTTTAAAATCGGTCCAGTAGTTTATGAGCCTATTCATTACAATCAATCAAACAAACAAACAAACAAAGTTTTCCTCTTTATAATATTAGTGTAGATAGTAAATTATTTTGTGAAAAATAAGGTTATAAAGAAGTTTCACTTCTTACGTGTGTACTCTAGTACGCGCACACATTTTTTTTTTTTTGCTGACGGTACAAGGTGGAATAAACGACAAAACCCTTTTTTGCCGACGGTATAACCAATCCCTGTTCGACAACGAAGCGGTGCGCTACAACAGTTAGTGCTTTTTTGTTGACGGCACAAGGCGTAACAAATTACAGGTTACTTTTTGCTGACAGTATGAGGCGGAACAAACGACAGTTTTTTGTTGACGGTATAACAAACTGCAACATGTAGTAAGGTGCGCCACGAGTTCTGTGAAATGACACAACCGTTACAGTAAGTCCTTTTTTGTTAACGGTACAAGGCGTAATAAATTTCAGGAAACTTTTTTACGGTAGAAACTACAGCTTAACAGTAATTGCATAAATAAGTATCGCACATTCATATCACACAGGCAGATGCCCGTACAATTGTTCCAACTTCCAAGTACAGGTTCGTGGCTTCTTACTAACAAAGCCACAGGTAACTACCATCAGTTGTGAGTTGAACTGAACGTTAAACTTCTAACTTCTTTCTCAAAAGAAGACAAGATTTGCAAATATCCATTTTTAACTTTCCTCAGTTGTTAAAATGTAGTTATTGTTGCAGGTATGAAAATCCTGTGATTTTGTACTTTGGCGGTTGCAAGCATTTTCAGCAAGCAAGGAATCTCTTGGAGACTATCACAACACCTGATCAAGAGGTAATATACATTTAAGAAAATTATTTTACTATTACATCAGATAAATCACTTAAATTCGTAACAAAATGTAGGTAAATTTTATGAGTTAATACTTTATTTCACTACATGGATCCGCGCTGAGAATTAATCAAACAAAAGCGATAAGAACATAATATTATTATCATTATTCGGTAATTAATCATTTGTTCAAGAGAAATTTTATTTCATGTTCTATCAATTATTTATAAGAAATTGTATAAAATCGGCTGCTATATTAATAATATTTTCTTTTGTTTTTCAGGTCACGGATCTATTAAAAGTGGCAAAAACAAATTTCATAGTTTTAAAGCTATTAGCAGATGGCCACAAAAAAGACTCCACAACTCAACCGGAATTCGATTTCTCTGTACATAGACATTTTCCTATTATCAAATTGGTTTAAATATATTGTATTTTATTTGTAAAAGCTAGTCCTTTATGTATGAGATATTATACGCTCAAATATACATGTTTTGCAAGTGTAATTCGTTTTTATTATCCCTTGCAACAAGTTTTAATAAGTTTATTTCGGTGATCTGAATTGATTGGTGTAAATATTAATAGACTTTGATACACAAATTAAATATAATAAATAATAGAAACTGAAAAATTGAGAAACTATGTATGTGCATGTATGAATGTGATCGTGTGTATGTGTGCGTTTATTTTAGTGTATTAGTATTTAAGCTTTAAGCTTAAATACTAATACACTAAATTATATCTATTAGATAATTTCGTAAGGCCAGGCCACGTAATTTCAACCAGGAGGTATAATCTTAATATGAGGGTTTTAAAGGCATTTGGAGTATAAAAAATAAAACCAACATTATTAATATATTTACTTTATTCAAGTATAACTATACATATCATTATATGATAATTGTTCATTATAATATTATAATTATATCCTAACAACATTGATATAAAGGGTCACTATTTTTAATAGGCACCCGTCTTATTTGTTACCACTCTAAGATAATATACAACTTAGGTTACATAAACTCAATAGCTATCAGAGATATTAAAATAAATCTTTGGTATTTCATTGTATAAAATATTATTGAGATTACATTGAAATTCATAACTGAATTCACAGATAATATTATAATACTATACTCTAAAATTAAAACATTTTCCCTACATACTAAGCGATTAACATTAAAATAATGAGATAGTTTTTATATTTACCAACCGTTATTTACCAATCTACAGTTTACATTATTTTTTTTTTATTAAATGTGCACACTGGTAATGGTAATAAAATTCCTTTAATGAATAATTCTACTATTTCTTTTCATATGTAATCGGTTCAAATATGCTCTCGTATTTTTCAAAGCTAAGTAGAAATAATTTTCAGTTTCGTTAGTTGCTTCATTGCTTTTATGAAATTACAATAGTAAAAAAGAGTTTTTTGGCCAATAAATTATTTACGTGACTATTTTTATAAGTTCTTTATTCCTCTACTTATTTCATTTGCAAGCAATGAACAGTAAATTTAGTTTTCTTCTTCATCATCTGAGTCAGCGTCTGAGACGTCGGTGTAGCAATCATGTTCAATGGCGTTTACGTTCAAGAAATCCATTGCTTGGGGCCCTGAAAAATAAACAAACTTCGTGAAATAGAAAGCAGTAAGTTAGTAAGAATAAAAACATTCCGGAATGAGGTTTAGCCTGGGAAAATTAAGCCGAAAATGGACCATTTATTTATTTTCTCATACCAGTTGTTTAGTTTCATGGATTGCATTAGTTTCATGGTGGATAATGCAGTTCTGCACTTCTGTCTCTTTCTATATTTTTTTTTATCGTAAAATCTATTGAAATCTTACATTATCAAGTTATGCAGTCGGATATTGTACTTATTAACTACAAAAGATGCATAATTTAGCTAATAAATAAAAATGACATGCACTGCCGGGTATGGTAGGTACTGTGGTAGGTATACCTTGTAGGTACCATGATGTATTCCAATGTAGGAAAGTGATGGTGCTAGACAATCTCTACCTAGCTCTGTATTTTAAGCTATTAGCTTCTATCGCGGGCCTTGAGCGCGGGGACCGAATCGAGAAATTCCGTAACGAAAAAAATTGGTTGTCTGTAAAGTCGGTTTACTGACGATAGTTGAACGTGACAACGGCCGATTGTGCTTCTTTGTCGCTCGTTCCGCGCTCTCGCTTGCACTTCAAGCCTTACATGGAACGCCTCAGAGCGAGGTAACCCCGCATGAGTCATGTTTTTTCGTGCGTGCAGCCGGCTATCGAATTATAAGACGTTGTCACGTCAAAACCTCACGCTCCCCACTCCGACGGGCGGAGGTGTGGCTTGAAGGCATGCTATGCAATAGCTTTACCGCGGCAGTCCCCGAGTGCCACACGTCTTTTTTTCCACACTGGAACTTATACTGCTTTAAGTCGCTTATTACTAATGACGAAGGATTTAATCACCTTCAGTATATACTACGCTGGCTCCAAAGTCCTGCACAGGCGTTGGTGTAATTGGACGGTCTACTTTAATAACAGCTGTCGCATTCTCTTCTTTCTCCCCTTCTTCTTCATCACTCTCTATTATTATTTCTATTTCTTCGCAATCCTCCACCTAGAAATATTATTTTTCTAAATGGATTACATTCTTACTTTCTTTTTAATACCTACAACGGATTTCTTATTAGTATCTACCTAAGCTTAAAGCTTAAGAAGAAGCCACAAATAATACGCCCCAAAGTGTGTAGTTAAGTTAATTATGTTTGTATAATAATAATAATCATACAACATACCTACCTACCTATCTAGTCAATTTAACCAAACGCGACACTTCAAAATAAAGATGAATTGTGATAAACCTTGATAAACAATATATATCCTTTATTATAATGACCTAGTCGACCAAAAGTATAAAAATATACAGTCTATATGCTCTATTTAGTAGTTTTTGGGTTAATTCTTGTCAAACATTCGAAAATACAAATATTTTCTTGCATGCATTTATTTATAAAATGCCAATTATGTTTACTTATCTAAGTGTTATTATATGAAGAGCAAACCGGCAAATCAAAGGACTGCTGTTTATTTCTGAATTCCTGTCGGAGTTGAGCTGATGTCGGCGTGGCGGCCACTTTGCTGTGACATGGCGATGGAGTACCACGACTGCTGCAGCCTTCATTCACTTGATACCCTACTTCCAAGTTTAGCGCTAAATTCGGGTTTCCAGCAAACCTTCGCTTACGGAGTTGACAGCCGGATTCTTCTTCCATTGTGGGACTGAAATTTATTTGCGTTTTATACCTAAATTCAGAGACCGTTCCTTACTACATTGGTCATCCGGGTAAAATCGCTCTTATGATCGGTAAGGACAAATAATACATTAAGTAGGATAGAATAAGTAGGATAGAAAGCTGATCATCTAATCCGTAAGGAAATGTGAATTAGATATACCTAATATGCAATGTATAGATAGGTATGTATTTCAGTATATACCGCATTAGCAATGGGATGATTCTAAGCTTAATTTATTTCCTTTCATTAAGTGAATAAGGAAATAATTATTCTACAAATTATGATAGTGGTTTATAACTTTGCGCTAGATGCTTTTCAAAGCGGTCATTGTATTCAATCAATCGTCATTACGTCATCATTTTAATTAACACACATTGCTTGCATTTACACTCCTATAGAGATTTCACATTTTATTTTGTATGTAGTTTAATTTTAATTATGACGATTAATTATGTGCTCATAAATTATACGGAATCAGTGCATATAGGAGAAATTATTATTTTATATCTACTAGCTGTAGCTTTACGCCAGCGGCTTCGCCTGCGTAGGCCAAGGAATTTACCAAAAGATGTTTCATGGCAGTAAAAAGTAGCCTATGTTACTCCGTAGCCTCCTAACTATCTACAGATACCAAAATAATAATATCATAAAAATATCGCTTCGTTTGACAAAAAGAAAGACAAATAAGTACACTTTCGCATATAAGTAACTATGTAGTTAATTTTCATCTATTTACCTTCTCTTAAACATATTTATATCCTCCATCGAGGTAGGTAGGTTAAGTTGGTATGTGGTTGGTATACCTAGTTCTAGGAATTTTGACAAAAAGGTTCTCGATTTTGTGTTGTTTGTGTTGTTTTTTTTTATTTTTAATCATAGATAGTGCTAGAGGAAATTTGTAAAGGAAATTTTGAATTTATTGTTTAATCTCGTTCATACTGGTTTAATTTGAATGTTTATTTCGACGATTATTAATTTATAGCACTACATAACACATATGTCTCTACGTGGTAGACTGTAGAGTAGATCAGTTAATCAATAAAATAAGTAAAATAAAATTATGAGATAAGGTTCGACTCGTAGATTCAAAAATTTTATGCCAAAATATTATAGATACACCCCCACACTTTCAGTATTCCTGAAATGAAAAACAAACAGTTTGGAATAAAAATCACCTCAACTACTTCGTGTACCTACACACAAAAAAATATGAACACAATTTAGTAGAACAGTTCCAGACAACAAATCCACTAGGTAACTATATCACTCTGTAACCCACATTGGTCACGACTAGACCAAGGACTCGAACTCGACTCGCGAAGAAGCCTTAGGATTTAATCCTTAGCTTAGCACAAACTGCGAAACCTTTTGTGTTGACATTGAATATATTTTAATGTTATTAATTTCGAATTATTATTATGATGTAGCAAACGTCAGAGAAGAATTTTACCGAAAACCAATTTTTAATATTATCCAAGAGCGTATGATACAATACATTTTTGTTAATACGGTATAAAAATTATATTTTTTAACCGACTTGTACAAGAGATCATCAGTTCAAGAGTATGTGTTTTTTTCTATTTTGAAGTTATACGATAATTAGGTAGGTTTGCTACTGTGTACTAAAATTATGAATTGGGTCTAAATGCAGAGGTAGTTGTAGTTCCAATTTAATCGAACTGTTAACAAAAAAAAGTGTCTTTATCAAATTAACTCACTTATTTTCCACCGCGAGATAGAGTTGTATCTTTTGAATATAGCCTTTTAATTAACCAACTTAAAATCTCAATGCCATCTAAATTTCAGCTCGCAATATTGAACAGTTTATTTCGCTGTGTTTTTTAATTAAAAAAGCAATAATTTTGTACTCGTAAGTACGAGATTGTTCACACAGCTTAAAATCTTGGCAAACACCCAAATGTAAGCTTGATTAAATTACAACATAGTAGGTACAGTATAATGAAGCTATTGTAGTTCTACTTTATACGTATTGTTTGGATACATGAAATGAAATACAACTCATTTATAAGCTTTTATTAGTAGAATAAAATCATATTAATACAGCTTGGTACTTCAACATTCTCAGAATGAAAGCGATATAATAACAAAATTCGGTTTCAAAATTAATACTAAAATTATGCTCTACAATTATTATATTTTCAGAAGAAAAATGTTTTCCAGCCCCGACACTTGTAAGTTTTCACCACCCACTTCAATGCTAATACTTTATCATTTGTTAAGTAGATATATACATAATACATAACATCATTAACTAATTATGTATTTGATTTTACCATTCATATAATAAGCACGAAAAATGAATCCGAATTTTATCACTACGAATAACTAGATAATATTCATGTATGAAATATGTGGACCTCCTCGTATGTTATGGATATTTAGTTAATAAATTCGTTCTTATTCTAACATTAGATGCCTACAACTTGAATAATTAATACCTAAGTCTATGTTTTCAAGAATCACACCTGAATCTTTGTACATTAGTTTCTTCTTCTAATCTTTCTATCATTGCTTTCTGATTTCACAGATTTTGATGTTGTTAGAATGTCGTCTTTTGTGAGTGAATGTGAGTCACTTTTCTAATGTGCATTACCTATTTATTTTAATAACGTATTAAAGTTATATAACCTCACAGCAGTTATAATAATAGTTTCACAGCAGATAAACCTATTTATAGATATCACGTGGGTGTCACTTATCATAGAGAAAATCCACATTCGAAAATGAACTGCATTGTTTGAAATGGTTAACGTATTTCCATTTATCATATTATAAGTGTGTACTATGATAATCAAGTTTAATTTATACCATACTGGTCAGTTGGCCAGATTGCAAGCGGTGTGACCCAGTTATTAAAGGCCAACAACAAATGTGCAGCCATCATTTAAAACTGCATATCATTTTGGAACAGCTTATGTGGTGCATTTTGATATAAGATATTACTTTGTAAGCAGATTTTTTTATTTGAAATTTATAGCTTCTATAAATCCGTAGATGTAGGCAGTTAAAAATATCCCTGGTGATACTTACGTGGTTTGTTAGATCAGATAAAAAATGAGATACATTGTAGTAGAACAATTTAAAAAAAATAAGACATATAAGTGAACACAAAGATTAGAAGTTTTTCCTAGATATATAAAAGGTAAATTGATTTAAAACGTTTATTACTAAACAACCATTTAATACTACATAATTGGCTACAAATGTCGTAGTATATCGGCAAATCGATGTATATCTTTATAAGTATTAATAAAATACAAATTCTTGATGTCCTTCTGCATTTTATATATAAACGACCACTGCGACAAATTATTATACTTTCCTAAAAGAATTGGTGTGATACAGATCTCAGTATGAAGGCTTTCTTGTTTTTATGTATTGTTTTAGCTTGTGGCGCCAACGCTCATGTGAGTAACCTTACGTACCTAATTTCTATTATAGATTGAATGTTATTTTATAATATTTTCTTTTTTAGTTACAAGAGCGTTATTCAAAAGATTTTTGACTTTCAGAATGTGCATTTATCATCAGCTCAAAAGGAAAAAGTACAAAAATACACAGCGGAATGTGTGAAAGAATCGGGTGTAAAATCGGAAATAATTGCAGAAGCGAAGAAGGGACAGGTCAGCGAAGATGAGGGTTTCAAGAAATTTATTTTGTGTTTCTTCCAAAAGTCCGGAATAATATCGTCAGAAGGAAAACTTAATATGGACGTGGCTCTATCAAAATTACCACCAGGTATTGATAAGGCAGCTGCTTCTAAGTTACTGGAAGAATGTAAAAGTAAAAAAGGCAAAGATCTTGTAGACACTACTTTTGAAATTTTCAAATGCTACTATGTGAACACTAAGCAACACGTGATCTTTCTTTAGAATATGAAAATTATATATTTTATTTAAGTAATTGTAAAAATTAGGTCAAATTATATTATTAGGAACATATGAATAGGTAGTAATTAAACATCGTTTATATGAAAGAAATCTGTATTTATATTTTATAAACTTACTCACGTACCCTAGATACATAATCATCCCACATACAACTATTGTTATAAGAAATTTTTGAATAGTAATTTTGCAAGAGAACTCATTTCACGTTAGGTACATGGCTTATTCTGAATGCCTTTTTTATTTATACCAATTAGTCTGTTACATAATAATGCTCCTTTTAACATACTACACTCAATCACTCATTACAGTAACTAGTATAATCAATTTATTTTATTATTATTTACATTATTTTAATCTAGCATTTAGTATCTAGTTCTTCAAGATCTGAAGACGTGCTACTATATTGGTGTCTTGTAGCTCCGTTACAATTCGGAATTTCTTTATTTCCTGCCTTTTCTTCGCTATTTCTTCTGATATCTTCATGGTCGCTATAATCTGTTGAAAGATCTTCTGATTGTTGCGAATACGCGTCATAAGAATCTTCTAAAGAAGTATCACTCATTATTGTATTTCTAGCACTAAAGATTTGATGTACACTTTGCCGCTTGTAATAGGCTTCACAATATTCTTTTTTCACTAAGTTGAAATCTTCGTCAAGGGGCACAAAATATGTTTTAACATAACCAGCACCTTTGACAAACGTCTCTCCACGGTATGTTGTTAGAATGCCACATTCATCCAAAATAATTGCAGTATTTTCGGTAACCTAAAATAAATACTTCGTTAGTACTGTCGATAATTGAACCAAGTTTAAGGAGTATTTTTAGTTATACCTGAATACATCCAGCTTTGCCTGTAGAATCCATTCTTGAGGCCATATTAACAGCGTTGCCCCAAATATCATACAGTGGCTTGAGGGAACCAACAACTCCCGCAGCTACTTCACCATTCGATATACCTAGAAAGGAAAAATTCATTCTATTCTCTAAATTTTCTTTTAAAGATCTAGTCTTAACCATATTATTTTGGATATTTTTTTTCTAGTTTTTGCTTTACGATCCTTACATTAAATTAAATGATTTCTATATTATAATTGAACGCAAGATATTTTCTCACCAATACGAAGATTAAGTCCTTCAAAACTTTGAAAAGATCCTCGATTGAAATTTTGCAATTGCATCATCATTGCGGCAGCGAATTCGACCATTGTTACCACTATAGCTTTGTTGTATGGACTGTTCTGTTTCTTATCCACTATAGAACAATAAGATGAAGAATCAAATGATCCCCTTCTATTCGGGTCTAATCCACATGCAGCCATATATGTCCAACCGGCAACTTTAATTTTTTCCACTTTGTATACTGAAGCTCCTGTGAGTAAAAGCTGAAAGAAAAAGGAAAATTAATAAAGATTGATAAGGAACTATAAAAAATATTGAATAAGATACATCTTTGAATATCAAGAATGATCACATACCCTGTCGAAATCAGATATAACCTCATCAAGAATACTCAATATGAGTTTGTCACTAAAGTCGGAATCACTTTCTATGCCCAGCTTGTAGTCTGTGAGAGATGCGAACATAACTGCCACATTGTCGTATTTCTCGTAATATAACTCGTCTATCGATCTATTAAGGTCCAAATAAACTTGTACTAAAACATAAATTGGAAGCCATTAAATTATGAACAATCATTTACAGTAATCATACCTTTAACGAAATACGATATTTTATTAAATTAATGCTCACCTACATGAGCTGGTAAAATGTTTTCCAACAGCATGTTATTTACTTTCAACATCGTTTCGGCTTCTTCTTGCTCTTCGCTAAGTTGTATTTGCCACAAATGATCCAAACGGTTCCTATACTCGGTTGTTCTATCGATCCAATACAATGTTATGGTGATAAAGATGACAGAGAGTGTATGGGATATTCGTGCATCTAGGCCGATGTTCCAAGTCACGTCGACGGCAAAGAAGGATGTCTTCACCTCCCATACAACCCAAAGGTAAAACACGGTCATACCACAAGCTACAATCCACTTGAATATGAAGAAAACCCGACTAAATAGGAAGTTCAGTAAGAGAGCGAGACTCCAGCATTGGGTCACGTGCTGCGGACAAATTAACACTAATTATTTTCCATGCACAATCACATTACCAAGTAAGCATTATAAAAGATAAAGTGATTACCCACGACGAAACGCAGTTCGATAAAACTGTTTCAACAGATGGTTCGACTGCGACCTCGTTACAACTTATTACATTCATAATGGACGTAGCGGCCAGGCCTAAACTAATCATCAGATATATGGACGTCCTTATTTTGGTAGATTTTATCATGGCCACGGAAATATCGTATAAGAATCTTAGAATCGGATGTCTCGGTTCATCGACGCCTTTATATTTAGTCCATAGAAATTGAAACCAAGTCAATGGCTGTAGAGCAACTAATACGAGTAATAATATTCCATACGTCATCCAAACGTACCATCCAAAATTGTCAACCCTAAAAAAACAGTGTAGTGTTAAATAGCTTTAAATATAATATACAAACATTAATATTTTAGCGTTTCATGTCCCTTTTAAGAAGCCCATTTGAGTGAGCATTAATAAGTATATTGAGTTTGAGTAAACTTACCACCTCGTTGTTAAAGTATTCACCACTATAATTAGAATTAAGATCACAAGGCAACATGTTATGTAATATTTAAATAATGGATCGGGCAGTTGAAGAAAGGATTTCTCCAATTTGATATTCTTGTACATTAAAGTGAATCTATTCAGCCTTGATTCTTGTTTGAAATGTTCCCTGAAAATTATACAATTTTACAAATTATGCATATGCATAATACAATACCTAAAATATAGAGTTGCGATATTGAACCAAAAAAATTATACAACTATAATTTGTTGTTCTTATTGCTTCCATCTCTACTTTTTTTAATAGGAATAAGGATACATGATTCTTGACTCATGATTTTAAAACGTTCTAAAAAATTAAAACCGGTGCAACAATTTTCTATCGGGCTATTAAACTTAAAGCACAGCTAAACGCGCTTTTATAAACATACCCTAACCTAAAATAGTAACATAAGCGGTAGATAATCTCATGAATACTCACTTGCCATTAGTCATGTCTTCAATTTCCTTTGCCATTTGTGCATCAGCCGCTTTCAACATTTGTTGGTACTCGACCAAATTCTCATCCATGAACGCTGTGGTTCTGCGATAGTTATTGGAATTTCTATTTTCCGATCGCTACTAGAAATACGAAGAATAATAATACATCGTTATGGGACTTTTGTTTAAAACTGAATGATTTGTAAAAATAAGTTTAATATGCTAAAAATAACGTAAGAAATCTAAATCACATCGATTATTATAGAAAGATGTAAGAAATTATTATTGTTTTGTATTGTAAATATTTAAATGGCTAAGTAAATCATTGAAATTCCGTTATAAAAAATAAGTTATAATAAAAAAATGCAGTGATCATTTCTGACTGGTTATGAATAATCTTCAATTTACTTACTCTATTTCTCGAACGCGGATTTATAATTTTAGTCAAACCCACTGACGCTCTACGGAATGGCTTGTAATCAGTCATAGGCTGAAAAATAAATATTTATTCAACAAAAATTATAAGCCATTAAATTATATTGTTGTCAAATATAATCGAATAACTGTAATTTCGTTATAATAATAATCATAAATATTAATCAAAATTCATATTTACCCTCGGCGGCCTCGTAATTAAATACGTTTCTAATTTATTTTTCACAATAAACGGATCATTCTGAGATTCAAAGTAGGGCTCGATTATATATTCCCTCGCATATTCCGACAGCAATTCCAAAGTTTGTTTTGTAACGTGTACTTTTCTAAAATAAACAAATAGATTAAAAGATTTATATGGGTTTTTAAAATCCGCTTTTACGCTAGTTGTATTTAAAATGCTTTCGGGTTTAAAATACTGCGCTGCAATTCAGATTGTGCTGGTGGGTTCTAAAAAATAGATTTATTTATTCAATTAGAGCGCAGCGCGCTACAAATCAAGTTCGTTCATTCTGATGTATGCAGATAATCAATCTCTGTATGCACGTCACTGTTCCTACCGAAATTGCACAACTATTGTATTACCTTCGATACACTGCATATCACTTGCTGAAAAGCTTTTTGAATTAAACGGTTTTGTGTATTCGATAGCGTAGCTATGTGGAACTTAATATTTAATTAAAATTTATATATATATGTGTGTATATTTTAATTACCATAATCTTGTAATAGCAGGCATTTTTATGCATATAGCCTGGAAGAGATCACTCTTTAGTGATAAGGCCGCCCTCTGTGCTAGTTTAGCTATAAGTTTTAGTTTTAAGTAATTTGTATAACTAGCATAGTAAAGTGTTATAAATAAATGAATAAAATAAATATAGTGCGGAAATTATTTCAATTTGTTTTCATTAAAAAATCTCAAACCTCTTTACATAAGAAATCTATCTATTCTTTTCTTACCCCGATTTGCCGGTGGATTCCATTCTGTTTGCAATGGTCACATCTTTGGACCAAATGTCAAACTGCCATTTTCGAATGCCGATTAAACCGCACAATATCTTCCCAGAATGTACTCCGATTCTCATATCAATGTTCAATGATCGTTTCTCTCTATAAAATAAAGTTAAAATACAGATAAAACAAAACAATTTAAATACCGGATAATCTTAATTCGATAAAAACAATTATAACTGTGTGTTTCATTTATTATCAACTTAACCAGATATAATTTCATTTTAACCAGATGATCATTTCAATCAAAAATATGCTATGATTTTGCAGCTTATTAAAAACCTCCTTCATTCGTATTTTAAGTGAATAATTATATTTTGTGTAAGATAACCCAGTTCTCTTGTTATTTATTTAATAGCAATCGACTATATGTATCAATCAGTAGAAATAACTTATTTCTAGCAAGAGTTACGTAAGTCTACATGACTTTATTTTTTTCTCAGGAAAATTCCTTATTAAGAATATTATTATTTAGAATATTAATCATATTTATTTTTCGCAAAAATATTCTTACATAGAAAATCGCGAAGCTTTTCTTTTATTTGGGTCGTAAAACCGGTTCAGGCATTCATAATTATATATTTTGATTATAATAATTCACGAACCTAACATCTTTGATAATGTGAATCATTTCGAGGCCAAGATCGACGCAGTTTTTAGCATGCTGCTCCGTAGGCTGCGGGATACCACTCACACAATAGTAGCAATCGCCTAAAAACTTTATTCTGAGTACATCATGTTCCTGTAAGTTTAATTAAAATTATTATTGTTGCTCTCCTTTAGTTATCATAGCTTTAAGATAATTTGTAAAATATGTTCTAGAAATATTCTAGAATAATAATCCAGATATATTTAAAACTAGCTGTTATCCGCGTTTTACCCACATTGCTCCGCTCCTGTTTGTTTTAGCGTGATGATATAGAGCCTATAGCCTTCCTCGATAAAATGGGCTATCTAACACTGAAAGAATTTTTCAAATCGGACCAGTAGTTCCTGAGATTAGCGCGTTCAAACAAACAAACAAACTCTTCAGCTTTATAATATTAGTATAGATTACTTTCTTTACCTCTGAAGGTTATAAGAAGTATGAATAACCTATTTATTATCTAAAGCTTGGTTGTAATCTAGATTGATCTTAATTGTAAAATGTGAATCTAATTTCAAATCTTTAATTAATTGATAGATAACATTATATTATGTTACTACATGCAAGAAATGCAGAAGGATTTGTTTAAATTGTGAATTTATTCAAATTTTGAGTTTTCATTTATAATTAACTAGCGACCTACCCGCGGCTTCGCCCGCTTTGTGAACCCAATAAATGATATACTAAAACCTTCCTCGAGAATCACTCTATCAATTAAAAAAAATTGGTTGTCTGTAAAGTCGGTTTACTGACGATAGTTGAA
>CAJQZM010034753.1:0-16320 GCA_907164665.1 Colias nastes
GTTCCCTAGCAACGTGACGGCAATTTCAGATATTTCTTCACTCTTATTTCATATGTTATTCTATCTCATTAGACTCGAGATTCTTAAAGAATATATATTCTTTGTACCGTAAGAAAAAGTTTTTTTTTCATAAATTTAGGAAATTTATTCTTTCAAACTTGTTTCGTAGAGGGAATGTTTTAAAAGTGTGAGGATAACGATGCTTTTTTTTATTTACTTCGATAAATTTAACACACAAAAATGTATATTGTAGATATCATGTAGATATTCTTCTAAAATTAAAAAATATGTAATTATAGCTCTCAAGAATACTAAATACATTTTTACTATAGAATTTTTACTTTAGAATACTAAATACTTTGCATTTGCAAAGCAATATTAAATCCTATATCAGACTTCAAGAACAATATAATTAAAAGCTTTTCACCTGCTTTTTCGATTGCGTGTTTAACTCTTTATCATGCTAGAGCCCCTTACTTATTTTTATCCCTTTGAGTTTAAAGTTTCATGGTACATAAATAGTATTTTTGAGTTGCTTGTATTAATATATAAGCAACGTCTTGTATTAATTCAGTCAGAAGCAATATTACAGTCAGAAGTTTTAATACCACTTTTAACCACTTTTTTAAGCAAGCCAAATTAAAAGTAGGCAAGTTTAAATGTAATTTTCTTCTTTTATTGATTTGTTATATTATATTTGTAACACAATTATGAATAATAAGAAAACTAAAGTATTCTTCTCACATCATATTTGTAACCGAAAAGTAGAGAGAGTATTGGAAGTCAGCCAAGAGGCCTATTCTCAGCTAAGGCGAATCTGAACCAAGTTAGGTATATAGCCTATTGAGCACTTAGGAGTCAGTGAACTCAGCATCTGGGCTTATTTTTATTACCTTTTTATTGTATTATATCCTGTACTTTATATTGTAAACGTGATATTGTGCGTATGCGTTTTATCGTTATGTTTAAATTTCTCTTTATATTTGGGTAGAGTTTTGGTATAATAATATTAAAATCTTTATTTTTAATAAATAATTTTGGTTTAACATTGGGGACCTTTTATAATATCTGTGTCAAAGGAATCAGTCCTTCGAGCGAAGAGACAGCAAAGCTGATAGTAAAAATGCTCTATCGACTTTATCAAATTTAGTTCTGGAGATAGATTAAGAAGTTAAACCACGCTGAAGCTGTTTGCTGAAGTTTGTTAATAGCAAATATTATTTTCAGATATTTTAATGAGAACGCTTTGTATTCATGTTTCAGTGTGTTACATATTGTGAATTTTGATTATAGCGCAAAATTAACGTTTATTTCTACATTTATTGTGCATACGTGATCTCGAGCCTTTTCCTTTTAATGTGATATGAAAGCATATTTAAAAAAGTTCATTAAGAATGTTATTTTTATTTGTACAGCTTTGTTTATTCAAATAATAGAAGAAAAAATGTAGAACAAAACATTATTCGTTCTCTACAAAAAATATATTATAGGTACTTATTTCGTTATTGACCATAACCACAGAATATATAAAAACTTCTTCATCAAGGATTATTAAAGCTTCCTTCAGAGTATTTTCAAAAGCCACATTAAAGTGAAGACGCGGCATATAATGTTATGTTTAATAGAATTTGTATAATTTAATTTTATGACGGTACACTTCATTCATAAGCGAGGAAATTCTTTTTAATTAATATATCATTTGCATAGTGTTATAATTATTATACTACGTAGGACAATTTGCATTTTTTACTAGTAAGAAAACTAACTTAGACAGCAGAAAACTGCTATATTTATCATAATATATATGGATTTGTAAATATTACGTGGAAACTCATTATTGATGAAAATAAATATCACTCTAGGTATATGCGTTATTGAGAAACTATATCCGAAATGATCGAAAACATTCGAAAATTATTTATTAATATTTCATTATCCATAATAATTTTTACATATTATGACAAAGCGGGCAGGCAATTATTACACGAATTACATCTAATTATTATCAAACCAAAAGGGAAAAAATATGATGCTTAATCAAAACACAATCGATTGCAAGTATGTATCTGTTTTATGTGCGTCTGTTTTATATTGTTACATGAAATATAATAATTTTCTTCGCTACAAAGTTTCCTCTCGAAGCAGTACTCGATTGTTTCCAAAGCCACTTAACTTGTTAATTACTGAGTTCTGGAATATTCCACTTCTGTTTATTTTCCATTTTGTTTATCTGTATTGGTTGTTGTTTTCGCTGAAATATCGTTGAAGCCTTTGTATGATAAATACTTAATGATAATAATTAATTAAGAAATTTATGGATCGGTTGGAACGTTATATATTTTATACTTTTTGATGATGTTGATCTTTTTCTTGGTAAGGCATGGCAAATAGTATTTTTTGGAAAATGTGTTCTTGTTTGTATTTAAACACAAAGTTCAGTACATACGAAGAATATTTACATGCATCTAAAATTTTTGTGAGTAGAGTCTCATAATAATTGTCTTTATATATATTTTTATACTTATTTTGCCAAAAAAAAAGGTTTATTATCAGTTTATCGATGTCTACGGCTGCAAAAGATGTTGTCTGTTTTAATAAAAGTGTTATTGTTATCTTTACTATTAAATTATTTTGATTAAATGTACCTACATATTAGAAAACACGGATGAATCAAAAAGACAGGATTACTTTACATTATTTTTGTGTTCTTTCTTATTTATGTACGAGAAACTTTGCTTTTATTCACAAAGTAATGTATCAACGTCATATAAATCACGTGTAATAATTTTAAACTTGCAAACATGTCACGCCATACGGCGGAAACAGCGCTTAAAGTTTTAATTATATCGAACGTAACACTATGAGTTGTGCTTTCGTATAGTTACGTTTTGTTCAATAATATTGCTAGCGATATTGGGAATAAATGAAGTGAGATGTGTGGAAAACTTAGCTGGAACTTGGAAGATATATTTTCTTAGTAAGGTATTTTGGAGTTGGGACAGATGGTGTTATTTATGTATTCAACTCTTATAATCATGTAATGTTTTGAAGGAGCAAATTACTTTTTAAACACTCATACAATATTGTAGTTCACATTAGACCATAAGGACGAAAACTAGAATCTATAGATAACCACCGCCCTGGGCTCTTTAAGATAAGCTAAATATTTAGACTGTTTCCATTTCGGACTTTATGTTTATCTTCATTTAAAAGTACAGTTGTATTTTATACTGATGTAATAAAGAGAAAAGATTTAATTAAGATATATACCTTGGAATTGTATAATTATATGTAACTAGCTTTCCACCCGCGGCTTCGCCCGCGCAGTCAAAGAAAAACCCGCATAGTTCCCGTTCCCGTGGGATTTCCGGGATAAAACCTATCCTATGTCCCGGGGTAAAAAGTAGCCTATGTCCTTTCTCGGGTATCAAAATATCTCTATACCAAATTTCATGCAAATTGGTTCAGTAGTTAAGGCGTGATTGAGTAACAGACAGACAGACAGAGTTACTTTCGCATTTATAATATTAGTATGGATTAGAATAACACATGAGCTATAGAAATATTTGATTTATTCTGCGTTGCGGAAAAGTGAAGTCTAGTATTTTATAATTATTAAATCTAATATTTTCATTTTATTTTTAAGACCGATCATAGCGGCCAGGCCTGAATCCAGGGACGGATCTTCTTATTAAAAAAAAAAAAAAACCAGCCAAATGAGAGTCGGACTCGCGCACTGAGAAACCTCAATACTGACTGCTAAATTATCTTCCCCAGGTGGTCGCTGAGTTCGAAGACGTGGAGCCAGACGCCCTGTACGACGTGCTCCACGACCCGGAGTACCGGTCCGTGTGGGACACCCACATGCTGGCCGCGGAGGACGCCGGTCACATTAACGTTAATAATGACGTCGGGTATTATGCGAGTAAGTTTTATAGTTGACTTTGTAGTTCGGAAGATGGAAGGTGTATAAATAGTATGGAAGATTATTTAGCAGTAAAAACATAACTGAATAAACGACGTCGGGTGTTATAAGAGTAAGTTTTATAGTTGACTTTGTAGTTGGGAAGATGGAAGGTGTATAAATAATATGGATGAATATTTAGCAGTTAGAAAATAACTGAATAAACGACGTCGAGTATTATGTACAAGTGAGTTTCTTTAGTTGGTTGGATTTGTGGTTGGGAAGATGGTAGGTGTAAAAATGGATGAACAGATTAGCAGATATATATTCATCAGTTATTCATTACAATACTAATTACTGAATATGGAATAAAGTATACACAGCATCTACTTATGGGCAGGCTTTGTAGACGGGTGATAGATATATAAGGAATATTCAAAAACTAAACATTTATCAGACTGTCAAGACAATACTGAATGTCGAATAAAGATAAGCGTAACTTTCTACAGTTTTATAAGAAAAAGGGTTTTCCGTTATGATGAGGATTTACAAAAAATTAAACATAAATTATTAATTTTGTAGTATATTGTAATCAGTAATGCTGAAATACCTTTAAAAATATAATTAATGACTAATTGGTCGTTATAACTGCATTACTCTGTAATTGCATTTCATTGTTTTCCAATACGCGTCAAGCGGTTTTCAGAACAAATTACGACAGAGCAATATTGTTGTCTGAATTATTTCCTTTTTCCTTGTCTCTTCATATTAGTATCATAATTATAATTGCGACCGCAACAAATTAATTAATACTTTGTAACCAATATTTTAACAAGACTTGAAATTACAATAAAGGTAAGGTTATTTTAAAATAATTAACAAACAATTTGTTAGGGTTTATAATTTGAATGTAAAATGGAGCATAATTTTGTAATAAAATATATTTTTTACAAATGTCAAGAAAATGAGAAATATAACAATTTTCCTCAAGCAAAACAGTTCATTTTAATGCAGAACCGATTGCAAAGATGTAGTTGAACGAGTTTCAACTTTCACCTGAAGGGTGCGATAAGGGGGTTGCGACCGGTGAAGTAGTTTGTAGTTATGAACTTTAAACGTTACTTTACAGTTTTTAATTTGTAAGGCACGATACAATTAAGTACTTGAGTAAAAGATATTGAATATAAGTTCATTTGCAAATATATTGTGTTTTAACGCAAATTTACAGCATAAATTAATGAATAAAGGAGAAATTAATAAATAAAGAGAGCTTTCTCTTAAAAGCTCTTTGTCTAAAAACACTCTTAATTAATTAAAACAGTGAAAAATAATTCAAGCAAAAAATGAAACAATTTTAAACAAAAAATGAAGCTTCATAGTTCTTTTGTTCATGCGATGTACGCATACAATTTTCAAATGAAAATACCGTTGAAATGAGCGATCCTAAACAGATAGCAATGTATGAATGTGAATCGATGGCATGTGGCATGGGCATGTTTGCTGGAAAATGCCGGCATACCGCCGGAAACATGCACTACAGTTCTAGCATAAACGTGAAACAGGGCCGGATTTGAATGATGAAATTGAAGGCCCCAATTTTTATTATTGTTTAATTTTAGGCTGTTATTTTTTTTTTGTTGAATGTGTAATGTTTAATTTTATTCTCTTAAACTATGACTCTATCTATCTATGCTATTAAGTATTGACCTAATTAATTTTACTAATAGGTGCAATGAAACGAACCGAAAGGTCTGATTAATTAAAGTTCTTATTTTCAAGTGGAACCCCTAACGTTTTATCTTAAAAGCGGAGAACCAAGGTATAAGAGGATAATGTAGGTGAAGTAGAGATAAGAGATCAGTTACTTTTTGCTTATTAGAATCAAGACACGTTAAGATTCTTTTGTTCTATTCAATGATTATGTCTCTAGATCAAAAAATGTACGCGAGCTTACAATAATATGAAATTATTTATTAATCGTATTGAATGATTATGTTTAAATTATTTTTTTATTTCTATTCGTAATCTAGTCAACTTACACGTGTAGACAATATTGTCGGAATCAGTTAAACCTATGTTCCCGAGACTGACGGGTAAATAACATTATTTTCTTATTTTCCTTATTCTGATCTTGTGAATTGTGACATTTCCTTTTTTATTAATTATATTTGACCACTGTACTATTTTTCCTCAACAGTTTAATAAGAAAAAAGGGCTCCAAATTAAATGAAAATGTCGAGTAATTGTTTCTACACGAGTGAGTTAAAAAATTCAATTCGGTTTTCAATTTATGTCCACCCACATCACTGTTGATTAAATTGGTGAATTAAGACATCGTAACACAATCTGTTTTCCTGGAACCCTAAATTATTGATATAGTTTTATATCATTTTGAATTTATAATGCATTGGGAAAAATAAAATTTATTTACGGACGTACCGTAGCGCGTAGCGACGCTTGAACGATCGGTCACAGAATATGATATATTTTGTATATTGTTGATTTTTTTTCAACTTTAGGACATGTGGTAGCTACAAACCAGCAATTATCGACCGAAATAGATTAAGGTCTCGACCCTAATGGGAGAACTGTATGCAATGAGGACAAAAATAGGTTTATAATAATAGGTTTGCTCATAAGTAGAGTCAACGAGAGTCACGACATATATTTAAATAATATTATTATTATACTACGTAGACGTACGGGACGAAATTTTACTTGTTTTTTTTTCTGTCATACAAAGCTCCGGACATAAACGTACACATAAAACACAAATTTATCCAATTCAATTTTTTTATGTATTTATTTTTAATTAATTTATTAATTTATTTTTAATTTATTTTTATTTTTTTACGTAACCCTGTCACGCTATTCAAATTGAAAAATGGAGGCATCACAGTAGACTAGCTCGAAACAAGGAAATGGTACCAATAATTCCACCCCAAATCACACGGACTAAAAACTACAACGGAAATTACGCAGTGAATATTTACTCTGACGTATTCATGTTTTAAACTGCAAAAAGCTTTTATGCATAGGGACGGGAATTTCCTATTAAATTTCATTAAAAGGCGTCCAGAGAGTTTCACTGGATATTAATTACGAAATTTAAAAGAGAGCCGTAAATTGTAATTACTTTCTATGTATTTAGATGGTACTGCTTATAATTTGAACACGTAAAAGTGTCCGTATCTTCTATACTCCAACTTTATTGCATTTTTTAAATAAGTTAACGAATGAAAAGACTTTAATTTTAAGCATGCAAGACAAAGAAACTGAAAGATTAGATATGTGCAGAAGGGAAAGGGACCTTACAATTTAGGCAGTTTAACTTTTATCACATGTTTAGTATGGCAGATACAATACACAGTATTATTACACAATTTTGTGATAAATTAATCATTTTTTAAATTAATAGATGCAGTTTAAATATTCAATATCGCGTGTCATATCTCTGAATAATTAATTACTTAGAACAATGAAGGAGGCGAAACTTTTCCCTAGAGTTATCGAACAAATTATACATTTTAATTCTGTGTGAAAAATGTCGATAAAAACACGGAAACTTCAATACCCCTGGATGATATTCTTGTTGGTGTTTATATCCCCCTATCCTAGAAAAGCGTATAATAAATATTTTCCTAAATATCGTTTGCGGAGGAAGAAATGGAAAAAATATCTATAAAATAATTTAGTCCCTTTCATAACTTGAAATTTGCCTCGAAGGCAAATTAAGATCATTGAGGATTATAAGCATCTAATTCGATACAATCATTGACATACAAAAGCAGCTCAAGGCTGTAATAACATCAAAGTACCCCCTAATCGGTCGTCAGATACAATTATTAGTAACAAATAAGCTATATAAGGAAAGGTCACTTTCAGTGGAAACCTCCCCGAAACTGACCGTGGGTAGATCAAACAATTACTTATAATGTTGTTAATAACACACTCGTATTATTTTAGCGTAACAAATTGAGAGCCTGTATAAGATAGGCTCTTAATCGCGATGAATAATAAGTGTAATTAATGAAATTGCAACACAAAGGCTTCATTTATATTTCAGTAACTTTGGGAATAGAAAAATTTATGAGATTTTTTCGTACTTATAGAACTGTAATTTTAATATGAAAATATTGTTTCGTTTTTTAAGTTTTAAATTCCGTGTGCACCGCACAACCGTGATATGATAATAAAAAAGAGAAACAACTAAACTCTAGTTATACAATGTACCTACTATCTAATTGAAATGTGTTATTAAACTTTCGTGATTGTTTAAACTATAACTAAGGAAAATGTTAAAATAATAAATCGATGTTTAAAAAGAATACAAATTGCACATTATTTGTATTTACAGCCATTATGTTCTTGTCCTACCAATAACACAGGGACTTACAGGGAGCATATAGGTCACAGATGCAAAGCGAATGTCCAGCTATTAGTTCCATGGTACCAAACTCTAATGGTATGTACAAACTACAATCCTATTACAGTTTGGTAGCTTCCAATAACCACTTTAAATGCTGGTAAAGAGTAAAGACATTATATTAATGTCAGTATACGATAGAGTAACTAAATTATTAGGGCATTAGGAATACGATCATATTTACCTTCTAGTGTCGTTATTTATTCATTCTAAAACATGATACAGATCAATACATATTATTAGGTTTGTCATTATCTAAAAAATATATAAATCAATAGTTCAAATAGGACTATCTATAACTATCAAAACAAGTACGTTTTGGAACGATGTTTCTTGATCTTCTACGCGAAAGCTAAAGCTCGAATAAATGGCGAAGCGTGTGCTGCTGCTTTCGCCGCCCGGGGCTGTCTGAAATACGCCGCCCTTATTTTAATTTTATAAAATGCATTTTATGTTTAATGTATATATTGTATTAAATACTAGCAATGCCCTGCGGTTTCACCCGCATAGATAGCGATATCGTGACAGTGAAAAGTCTACTATAGGTCGGACTATACTTAGGTTTAATTTTTAATCACATGAAAATCACCTTCACCCCGTCCCGCACTACGCCTGCTCATTGTATTAAACAGTATACCTACTATTTTCTGTAGATTGACACTTTTAAAAATTCGTTATATCTTTTGAATGGAATATCCAATTTTTTTAATTTAAAAAGTATTTTGCTGGTATTGAAACAGTCTATAATAAAACATCATTTAATGGGATAAGGATTAATATATGTGTATGGATAACATGATTTGATTACTGTCGGCACTTCTATTTACTTTGAAAACGTAAAAAAGTTGTTGTAGTAACATAACTACTGAAGATGGACATATAGTATCGCGGACTTTCTTGTAGATATTGATCCATTCTATAATACCGTAGAACATTTTTTTGTTCTATCTTCAATAGATTCCGCAGCGCACGCGATGACAGAATTTTTATTAAGGAATTTTTTACACCTTGGGTTACATTATTGCATTTTTGGTAAGGATCTCTAATTTTTTTTTAAATGCAATATAGCCTATGTTGCTCAGTGAAGATGCAGCTTTCTAATGGTGAAAGAATTTTTGAAATCGGTCCAGTAGTTTATGCGTGAAAACCATACATACATACATACATACATACTTACATAATTACAAACCTTTCCTCTTTATAATATTATTATAGATAAAAATTATGTCTATATCAAATCTACGATTTTTTTTTACATTTTACAATAGCAAATATCTGCCCCCATAGCCCCTTTTCTACCCCACTGGTTTGGATGTAAATAACATGTAACACAGAGATTAATTGTACTCTTTATCACGACGAGAAACTGTAGCCAGTAATGATAAATTGTTTTATTTAACAGTGTCATGCCCAGCGCCGCTCAAGAACCGGGACTTTGTGCTGCAGCGCTCGTGGCTGGATACGGGAGAAGAAAAGATGATCCTCAACCATTCCGTCTACCACAAGGATTATCCGCCGAGGAAGGGCTATGTTCGGTATGTTGTTGCCAATTATTCTACCAGAGATTGTTGTATCACAGATAATAATTAATACTGTAAGTTGTACTATGAGTTAGTGTGTTAGTGTGTATTGTTAAAACATTGTTTGTGTTCGTTGAATTGGCGACACTGATTTCCTAGAAACTCAGCTTGACCGATCTCCTTATATTTAGATATCTTTGGTGCACTTATAACTTTATATTATTTGAAGCTTTTGTTTTTTGGTTTCTTTGTTTGTTTTATTTTTTGTAATCTGTTTGGTGAGCATAAAAAAATTATAATTCTTTCTTTCTTGTCATTTCAATACCGTTTATATAGAATGCGGTATAATCTATGATATAGTTAAGGTATAATTAACCATACGAAAACCCATATTGCTCTGGAATCCCGCTGCTAATTAAACTTGTACTGAATAAATTATTAATAAAGTATTGAACCAGATATCAGCAATAAATAGGTTGCCTTGTTAGTTATTCATGAAGAAAATTTGTTCGTATGTAATGAATTAAATTTGTTCAGTTCATAATTATTGTATAACTGATACATGTATTATTAGAGGATAAGTATAAAATTTATTTAAAAATAAACCTTTTTTTCGTTTCGCATAGTTAAATAGAATATACAGGGTGTCCCACTATTGGTATACTAAGCGCGAAGGTACTTGTAGTTTTGCATACACCGATCACGTAAAAAATACTTAAACAACAAAATTACATCAAAAAATTTTTGCTAAATTTTTCCTGAAAATCCATGTTTTCTTCTCTCGCTTCGCTAATGTGAGCATTTTGTCTATGAAAACATAATCTTAAACGATAGCTCACGTCCGGGTGGCATAGCTGGGCGGGTTGCTTGTTAGGGGTGTACACATAGAGTTTTAAGAATTCATCTATTTGAAAAAAAAACTGCGTCTGGAATTTTATAAGTATTTTTTACGTACTCAGCGTATACATAAATAGTTATGCACCTAACCTCCTTTGAGCTTAGTATACCAACAGTGGGACACCCTGTATACGTAAGTAGTACTTAGGGGATGTCCTAGCATACTAAATTAGCTCTAATCGTTAAAGTTTACATTAAATATGTGTGCAGTTTCCGTTAGCTTTCCCATTAACATGAATTTATAATCTGAGGGCTTACACTATAAATACATTATAATGATTAGATTTATTAATATTTTATAGTAGTTTGCAGTATAGGACAAAGTAAGCACATCAAATAAAACAAAAGAGTAGAAAATAATCGAAAAATTACTTCCTTTTATAAATTGGGTAGATTATGATGATGTTCAAATTTATTACAACGTTAACATCACACATATCGTAAATACTATAAAACATTTTAGTACCTATCATAAAAGGATGTATAAAGAGCCAAATTGCCTATAGAATGATGGGAAAGAATAATCAGTTCTATAGCTTTGTTTGAGCTCATAAACCCAATTACTCTATCCAATAATAAAATATATTTTGTTGTCAAGAGGAACAATCGAATATAAACATTTGTTTGTTAAAACTTTCTAGTTTATTGTTCGATTTTATTCGCCTAACGGTGCATTTACATCAAACGAGCGAATGCCCCACTATGTCAAATTCTTTTAATGTAAACAGGCGTAGACCACGCAGCATCTTTCTTTGTTCTTAGTGCGTTCGAAAAGATTCTATGCAATTTTCTAATACTGAACAACACTCAATACAAGTTTTCGTTTAAACTAAAAAATCACGAAAGAATGCTCTTGCTTTAGCTCTAGGTTCGTTTGATGTAATGTAACG
Source organism: Colias nastes (assembly GCA_907164665.1). Lineage (NCBI taxonomy): Eukaryota > Metazoa > Arthropoda > Insecta > Lepidoptera > Pieridae > Colias > Colias nastes. The sequence goes on from CAJQZM010034753.1 coordinate 11,638, forward strand.
TTATCAAATCAAATGACAGATTCATACAATACCTTCAAGTTTCGTTTTCTCCAAACAAATTATAATTCATCGATGTCGCTCAAGCTGTCCTCTCCTCTAAAAATGCCTATCTCCTAAAAGTTGGTTTAGTCGTTTTGGGCTGAAAACGGATTTAAACCGTGTTTAACCTATGCTTACTTTGGAATTAATTATATTCTTAGGGATTTTGTTTATCAGCATAAGGCGTATTTGTTATTTTTTTTGTGGTCAGACTACAACATCGGTTTTCATAAATTTATAAACATCTTCACGGTTTAATCTAAAAGCTCATATATTTTAGTATAAAAACTGGATAAACAAAATTCTATGAAGGATAAGGTAATAAAAAACAATTTGTTATGAGTTTTATGATAAAATAGCGATCCATTTTGCTTCTCTTTGATTTTTTGTAGAAATGATCATTCAATCGGAAAACTAAAAACAAGTCATAAGAAACGTAACATGATCTTTTTTTATGTAGATTTACATTTACGTTTAACGTTTAGAGTTTAGAAATTGAAGCACATTTTTATTTTTTTCTATCAATTTATTAAAGTAGAATAACAGATTACTAAGTATTGCTCATGTAAGTAGCATTTTCAACATTAATAATAAAAAAAAATACTGATATTATTTTTTACAGATATCGTATCCTTCATTCTTCATTCTTAACTTTCCCCATTAAATAAGTTCAATTTTGAATTCGTCCTTTCGTCATACTAATGGCTAACCTTTCAAATTTTATACTAATGACTTTTCGATCGGAAAGGTAATTTTGGATTCAAAATACTAAGAACCAATCAGACTTAAATTCCTAAAGATTGTATTACTAGAATAGGTACCCATATGCTTTAATATTATAATTTTTTGAATCGGGACACCAAGTTGAAGTTCCATTCCAATGCTATTTTAAACATTCAGATTTCAGATTCAGAAGTGTCATTGGAATAGCATTCGCTTTAGAAAGCTTTCCATACTAAAAGCTTTTTTCATTCGCAGCATTATCATAAGATGTCAAATAATGTAAACATAATACATAGCATAATTACTATTAAAAGCATCTCTGAAAAAGAAACCAACATCTTAGATTCCTTGAAGCTAATTACATTTCTTAAAAAAAGAAACCGATTATAAATAAAATTATGTCTAATAAGCTGAATGAATTCGTGTATACGCACATTGTAACGGTGCAATATAAATTAGTGTGAACACAGGCTCCTGAAAAACAGTTTACAACTATATTTGGAGCCTGGGTCATTAAATATTTGTAACATATAGTTAATGGTGTAAATAAATGATTTATTTATTTATTTATTATTTATAATCAGTATTTTTACATTGTCTTTAAGCTAAGTAGGTTAACAATCTCTCAGATACAATCTACAATTCACAACATTTGAATATTCCCTACACCGTAATCGACGACTATACAATCTGCTAGCTCCCATTTTCTGAACCATTAGATGACGCGACCAAACCCTGCTCGTAGGCGAAGCGATCCTATCTCATTAACATCACTATAGATAAGATACCAAATGCGTCAATACTTAAGTGACCTTGGTTACCTGGAAATAGGTTGCAAAAAGGCGTATCTATCATTTAGCTGTGACGGTTATACTTTTAGATTGGTTAGGCAGAATTTTCGAAGATAGGTTCAGTAGATTTTTATATTAAAATAAGTGTATTCTTAACGGAACTTAATATAATAGATAGCTGGCAAAACCTTAAACGGTATGCTATATTCATACCATGGTAATTTGATATAAATATGATCTTCAAACATGTAAATAGTTAAGAGTAGGTACCTGATAGAAATACCGTCGACGTAATTTTCATAAAAGTTTTGATCTAAACACGCTGTGTAAACACGAGTTAACTTTTATTTACCTACTGCATTAAGGAACTTGTATTTTCAACAATAATACGATTTGTGTTGACACGTTTGAATAATATATTATAGTCAGACAGGGATCATTTCAAAGGAACAATACATTAATCCCAAAAATTTCCCAACTTTTCAAGTTTTGTTAAGAAGGAAAAAACATTCAAGAGGAAAATTTTGACAGTTTTCGTTATTTGAGATAGAATGGGCTTAAATATTAATTTGGTCTGAAAGTACTTTTGTTTTATTAAAAAAGTTTTGTTGATTATGAAACTAGTTCAGTTTTGTTTGAGAACATTAGGAATATTCCTTTCAATTACACTCTTAATTTTCCTTAAGTTTTAATCTCGACTTGAAATATTTTTCTTAACTGTGAGTGTATGATGATCTATAATATTAAACATGGAAGTTGTCGAATATTATTCAAAAATCTATTTGCCAATCCATAATACATTCAGATTCATTAGTTTCAATTACTATTTTGTTTTAATAAGATTTGCTAAAAAATTAAGTAAGGCGTTCTCTTTCTAGTCACGATTTAACCATGCTTTTATTTAGACCTAGATATCTATAGTTGTTATACCATATAAAAATAAGCGATAAAGCTTAAAACACACGTGTGGCTTTGCTCATGTGGTACTCTAGATAAAAAGTAAACAATTTGTTATTCCGCGCTATATTTTTCTGTTGCAAATTGCGTCTTTTACAGTCGAAGAACAGCAAACATCTTCGTATACATAAAATAATTAATTATTGTTACACACACGCAAACTAATTCAAAATAAAATGTACGTTTTAAATTGTTAATAACTAGGAAAGGTGAATTGAAGTAGACTTGGATTCCCATGATTAAATACTAATTTTCAGCTGGTTAACAACTATTAAAAAGTTATATTATATTCAAATTAAAATTCAAATTACATTTATTTGCAAGAATGTAGTTACAAAAAAAGGTGTTATTACAATGTTAAGGCGCTAATACATTCTACCCACTATCTGGGTGTGCAAAAAAAAATATGCAATAATAACTAACTAATCTTTCTATTTAACAGGGCATTATCCTTGCTGACGGGGTTCGTGGTTCGGACCCGCAGCGGGCCTGGAAGCTGGCTGGGATACGTGTCCCGGTCGGACCCGCGCGGCGCGTTACCTGCTTGGCTAGTAAATAGGTGAGTACAATATAATATTATAGTTAAAATATATGAATACCTGCATGGGATAGATAAATGACTCCTTTCTGATATTTTTGAAGTGAAAACTTCTTTAGCGGCGTTGGGTATAAAATCTTAAACTCGCGTCAGGACACGTGGCCTGATCGAAAAAGCGTAAGACGGATGTTTTTTTTTTTTTAGCCCTTATATTCCATGATTTCCATGCGTAAGACGGATACCATTCCAAAATATCAAACATGCTGAACGTTAATAATCAAGTTTTCACTTCTGCCGGCACTCCCGGAGTGCAACCCGTCTTTTTTTTTAAGTGAAACTTCTTGTGCGCGCTGAGAGTAGAATTTCAAGGTCACATCATGGCAGTACCATCACGTCATGGATTAAGGCAACGATTTTGGTATTTTTGAAAGTTTCACTTCTGACACGTGTGTTCGGCACACACGCTCTTTTTTTAATGTACACGTAGGTGAACTCTCTCCCATGTCAAAAAAATATTGTAATCGAAACAAGATTTGTAATCCTGTGTTGCATGATTCATCGTAATAAATAAACGAACCTTTACCTGTAAGTGTCTATCTTCTTCACTATCATTTGATGAGATAGAAAGAATAAATCATTTATATACGCATAAGCACAATATGTATCGAATTGTGTTTGAGGAAAGGTTGGATATAAATTGATCATAATGGGCCGGAAAATTGAGCCCAGTTGCAGTGCGTTTTCGCAGAAACAATAATAATCTTGGATGAAATATGTATTACTAAATGATTTCTCACTAGATTTTCCTTTACTGTAAGTTTATTAGGAAAAGAACTTTGTCGTGTCGTCTACCTGTAGTTTCCGTGAATTTTGTTTCGCAAAGATTGTTATTACATTTTCACTTATTATAAAATACTATGTTAGAAATATTATTATCATCGGCCACTGCATTGTGTCTGTAAAATTTATCAGAAACGGCTCATCACTTATGCCTATTGCGTATAATAATATGTACAGATTTAATTTCATGTCATATAATCGTAAATATGTTTAATATTATTTAATTATAAATTTAAGCATTTGAGTGTACATGGCTTTAATTAACAGAAAGGATTTCTGTCGCGAAAATTTGCCTCGTAGCAATGACGTAATTTAGCGTTACGTAAGATTCATGCATTCATTTATTTCATAGTGTAGATGTTGAAACTTGGAAGTTTACTTTTTAGATGAATACATATGTAATATTATTAAACCTAATATGGTAGTTTATATACATAGTCACCTCTTTTATTTTTAAAAGCTTTGTAACGGAAAAACTTCTGTGAGTTTAGCGATTTATGGGAACATCTACAGTGTTATGTTGGCCTGGTAGCTAATATTATTTTATTTCTGATTCTGTGTCACAAAAATATATCATTCTGAAGAGATATATTGAGGTAGTAAATATTTCACTACGACAATTTATACAGCCGTATCAAAGTTGCGTACAGTCTCATGCAATGGATTTTATTATAAACTTGTACCGATTCATTTTATTCTTTCAATGATTTTTGTTTGTAAATATTCCTTATTTATATATAATATTACATTAGAAGTTTCCCAAGCTCTAAAATTAAAACTACAAATACAGTTCCC
>CAJQZM010034755.1:1947-30205 GCA_907164665.1 Colias nastes
TTTCAAGTAACTTAGAGCCTTAATACGAAACTAAAACTATTTAATATTTGTTTTCATCCGTTTTAATTAAATTTATTTTTAATTAAATAGAAGAGCTTTTCTAATATTTATTTATTTCTCTATATCTGACTAAAGCACTAACTTAGAGCTAATCTTCTAAACTCATCGTTAGTTTTTACGAATATTTCACTTCTTAATTGTCATGTAGAAAGAGAGAGTAAAGAGTAAACTTTTAACAAAGAAAAATCAATTTTCTCACATAAAATACGAAAATACGTATTATATTTACTTCCCAACAGATTGTCTATTCGACTCGCTCATTGAAGAAACAAAGAAGGAAGAAACAAAGAAGGAAGAAGCGAGCAAGAACACAAGTTCAGATCGACCCAATGTCCTATCCAGTGATGGTGATGAGGCTCCATCACCAAAGAAACCGGTGAAGAGGAAGTTGATGAACGTCAAGGAACCTGTGAAGAAGAAGGTGAAAGCAACCATCAGCTTGGACAGCGATGATGATAGCATATTTGATACTAAAAAGGTTAGTGATTGTATGGTATTGTAGTTGTTCGCTTTTAAAGTGATTTATTTTTTTATTTATGTATTGGATAGATTGAGCTGTAGTGTTAGGGAGACTGTAATCTTTAAAATATGTTAGATATTTTTGGTGTTTTCATATTGCTATAATAAATAAAAGTCAAAATGTTTAGATTCTTATCAAGGATAAGGATATAAAATTAAAACAGATTATTAATTTTAAAACATAATATTATAGTGATATTTTATACGATAAGAATAAGCCAAACATACAGTATGCTACATTTCATGTTTAATTTTTCCTAGTGTTTGATTTTACGCGAGTATTATACATTAAGAAATTAAATATTTTAACGGATTTTAAACGCGATTTATTCATTATATTTTTTCCCGACGTTTAGCCCACTGCAGCGAGCGTGGTCATGGGGAGACGTGACGTAATATAATGAATAAATCGCGTTTATAATCCGATAATATCTTTTATTTCGAAATTTCATGTTTAATATAATTTACAGGAAACTAAGAAAAAGCCCGCACCCGCGAAGAAACCGGCAAAGAAAGCCGCTAAAAAGAAGGTCAGCGATGACAGTGATGTGGAGATGTCAGCGAGTCCACCAGCCAGGAGTAATGCTAGGGCAAGGGCTCAGCACAAGTATCACTTTAGTGATGGCTCCGATAGCGAGTAGATATGTGGATGGTAAATATTATTGATTTTGACGTGACAACGTCTTATAATTCGATAGCCGGCTGCACGCCCGAAAAAACATGACTCATGCGGCGTTACCTCGCTCTGAGGCGTTCCATGTAAAGTTTGAAGTGCAAGCGAGAGCGCGGAACGAGCGACAAAGAAGCACTATCGGACGTTGTCACGTTCAACTATCGTCAGTAAACCGACTTTACAGACAACCAATTTTTTTTCATGTTTTAAGTATGAATGGAAGTGGTATGTAAGATGAGAGATGCTTATGAGCTAAAGAGCATAGGCGATGATAAGTGGTAGGTAGGATTGTCAGCTTAAGGATGACTTTGATAACGAGTAGACGTTGGTAAGGTTTGAGTAGTATTCATTTAATTTTTTGTTACATCTCAAGGATATAGATGCTATGGTAATGTATGGAGCAATATTTTATGTCAGCAAGTCCCCCCCCCAACGCGGAGCAACGCTAAAGCAAGGGCTGTGTTTGTGTTTATGGTAATTATTGTTAAATTAATATAGAGGTTAGGGATGATTAGTATGAAGTAAAAGTAAGGTGAATAGCAAGGCAGATGAGAAGTGGTGAATGCAACATTATTATGAGTTGAGCGATGATGACTCTGGTGGCGAGCCGTAGACGATCTATGCCCTATGGATAGTATAATTTTATATTTTTTAGATATTTCTTAAGATTGTTTTTATATAAATAGCACTACAGTTATTATATACAAACAATCTTAAGAAGTATCTAAAAAATATAAAATTATACTATATCACTTCATGGTTAGCTAGACTAGTGTTCATGTGGATAGTATTTTTAAGGGATAATAATATATTTGTCTATTTATCTAATTACTTTGGCAGTCGCAATGATTATAGTGAGTTAATTAAGTTATTTTTATTTTGTTTCAGAACCAGTTTTAAGTCTAAAGAAGCAGTATTTGTAAATATAGGAACATGGAAAAAAATGTGAATGAGTAGTATATGTACTACGAGCTGAGTGTTTGAGCCTTTTCTATGGAGTTTTGAATCTTGACGTTTTTTAATAACATAATTCGTGTTTATGTTTTACAATTTTAACATAAGACATGTTTTAATATAGTGACAATTGTACGTCTGTTCGTAACAACTTATTTTATAGATAAGAAAATACAGTTTCTTTTCGTTTGTACATAATTAATTATCTGTTTAGTTTTAATTTCATTTAATCTGTTTTCTTTCTCTTCTTAATTTATCGTTCGTTAACTTTAATAATTTTCTTATGTAACTTTTCGTGTATTACAATATATTATGTAATTTTGAAATTTAATTTTAATAAAAATTTATAAAATATTATTAAAATATTATTAGTACAATTTTTGATTGATATATTTTTGTAGAAAAATTCGTATGTTCTGTGAGCATTCCGTGTTTTCCAAGTGAAAAGAAATATATTTTGTTGTCAATTAATTAATTGCTGTTAATGATTAAATGATATTTTTCAACAAAACATTTTTGTAAATAAATAATTTTATACGTATAAACTTGTTTTTTTTAAAACTCCCATTAAGTGATAAGTAAGTTATTTTTATGAATAGTTATGTAGGTGCTGCCTTGACTAATTATTCATAAGAGGAAAATGTTTGTGTGATATATTTTTTTGAGTGAACCACTGAACAGATTTTAATGAATTTTATTTATTGAAAATATACAATTGTGGCACAAAAACATAACCATCAACTGCCTTAGTGGTAATAGAGAATTTCCTCAAATGACGTCATTACTCACTAGTTTCCTAAGCTATTTCAAAAATTGATAAAGTACAGATACTTAAATTTTTTAAGTTAAGGAAAAGGGACGTAGCAATGAAACAAAGTTTTTGTACAAATATATTTATTAGAAACATTTAATATAATGGTTTAATTATATTCATACTCTATGTTATATTACGCCAAAATTATTGTCAATATCGTTCAACATTACGCATTATAAATAATATTAATATGGCATTTCGATATCTTAGTATTATTATTTACATTCATGATATTCAAGTACAATACTATAATTACAATTAAAATTTCAATACATTATTAAAACTTAACCTACAAAATGTAAAGCTGACATCATCTGTTGCACAGATAAAAAATCGCACCATAAATGACAGTTCGTTCGGATACTAGTACCTGCTTAATTTGCTTTCTCTGTCAGAGTATCCTTTGGCGCTTTCTCGGTCGGAATATTTGCCGTTATATTTATTATATCTATCGCTTGTGACACTATGGCCATTTTGTCTGTATGGCTTTTCGCTGGCGCTGTAATGTATTTCTGAAGGGCCGATGGTTTTGGACCAATGGTGTGTCCAGTAGAAGTCGTCGGGGTAGCGCGGGTAAGGGTTCTCTCTGCACAGAACCACGCAGTATATGAGACTGCCCACGAGTGTGATGAAACCGAATATAAGGAAGATTATACCCAAGATCCTGGAACAAAATATGAAATGCTGTCAATACTGATTCTATTTTTTTATTTATTTTTTTTTATTTTTTTTTATTATTTTTATTTATTTATTTTTGAGTTTTTCCTTAGTTTTTCTATTTATTTTTAAGATGGTTTTCCTCTTAAACCTCTTTAAAATTCTCCATGTTAAATTATATGTGTTTTTATTACTGGTATTGTACAATAAAGTGTCATAAATAAATAAATAAAATGATTTATTATTATATTGTTAAGATCAGTAATCAACAAATGCCTGAACTCACACTACACTCCCTTATTTATTACTGTTAGAGCTTATAGCTTGTTACACAAAAATTATATCAAAAAAATAAAAATTTTCGATATATTTTTGTCATATTTTACTTCAAAGCCAAAAATAACGAGACTTTCAAACTCAAACTGTAAGCTTACGTCCTATCTTAATTATTTTGATGAATCAGCTCAATTTACAACGTTAAGGAAAAACAGGCAATAATTTAGAGCAAGTACCATAAACACTTTCCAACTATTTAACTCATAGCCTCCATTTTTTCTAAGAACGTTTCTAAATTAAAATCACAAGTACAATCGCGCTGAATAGAAATAACTGTCTGGTCATTCGTTTGTAAATCGATTTTTAATGTTCTCAAAATTCACTTGAATAAAGGTTAGGATCTACATTTAAAGAATTTTGTTTAGCGTGGGAAAGTCATACATTTAGTTCATTCAGTGACTATTGTAGATACGATTGGCTATGGTTTAAATTTTAATTTAATGGAGAGTGGAAGTGAACGATATATCTTTTAATTTTTCGAAATGATATTTTGTGTAACGAACTTTATGCTCTATTTTTCTTTAAAGTAATAATGCAATGTGGTGAAACTTCTCATTTCAATTAAGCCACCTAATATTGAATAAAGAGGATGATGATGATGCAGTGAAAATAATAAGTTTAGATTATTCGATATTGCCCTATGAGAAATTGATAATTTGGAAAATTTAACGTCACAATAGTAGTAGATAGGTATTTAGTTAGTTTCTAGGTTGATACAAAAAATATTAAATGGCATATTTTATGTTACTTACATCTTAGTTTATTTGTTGTATAAAAATAACTTCCTTACCAAACAAACAGCGGCTCATAGAACTGCAGTACTATAACGAAGCCCAATGTGACCAGAATAAGCCCCAAATTGAGGAGCAACATGAGGCAACACATGCCTTTCACGTTGGGGCAGAATGGGTTTGGGGCAGCCATTGCGTCTACTTTTACCCCTGCCTGTAAATTCAGAATAAACATAGTTAAGTTGAAAGAGATTTTATAAATGAAATAATAGTTCAATCATCTGAAATGGATATTCTTTTGTTAGACTTATCGATAATACATTTGCATTTATTCAATGATACGTTCCGGCGAATAAATATAGGTACATATTACTCGTCAACATCAACTTGTGAATTTGAATACAAACGGGTTTTGTTCGAAGATACATGTTAAAACTACTGTCTATAACTAGATTTTATCTACTCGTAAGTATGTAAGATTCATGTTAATGAGGTTTAAATCACGTTATTAATTCCTAGGTAATTATACAAACCTTCCTAGACACTTTGGAGCGATGTGTGGAAGCGACAGATGGCGCCACCGCGCTCCGGTACGAGTACACGCTGCGGGGGGCGCGCGACTGACGACTGCAATTTTATAACAATTATAATAATTAAATATATAGGTCCTTAATTATATAAAAAACTAGCTTTCCGCCCGCGGCTTCGCCCGCGTTTTCAAAGAAAAACTCGCATAGTTCCCGTTCCCGTGGGATTTCCGGGATAAAACCTATCCTATGTGTTAATCCAAGTTACCCTCTATATGTGTGCTAAATTTCATTGTAATCGGTTCAGTAGTATTTGCGTGAAAGAGTAACAAACATCCATACATCCATACTTACAAACTTTCGCCTTTATAATAGTAGTAGGATGTTGCTTGTGCAAAAGTTTAATCTCTATAGTCTATACTATTTATTTTGATCTTAGATTTTGATTATATGTAATTTCATTATAGTGAATTTGTGAGATTACAATATCACTAGTGAATTTGTAAAATTACGGATTTAACACTATACCTGCAACATTTATAAATACAGCTATAGCTAGCATCGTTTGTAAAAGTAGTAACAATGTTATCAAAGCTTTTATCTCCATGCCAAATTTGAAATTTCATACAAATCAGTACCTATGTAGTATTTGATTGATGGTGCGAGAAACAAAACCAACATCTCAATCACAATATGACACGTATGAAACGAAATGTTTCATAATAGTTTTAATTTACAAAATAATTTAAATTCCTGTAATAAGTAATAGTAATTCCTTAGAAACAAATGCATTTGATTAGAAGATATTGTTCTAGTTATCGATATTTATTTCCACATTAACTGTTATACTTAGGTGTTAGGTAGCACTTATGGCATAAAATCTAGTGATTTATTAATCTAAATGGGTCTTTATAAGTATATAGGGATTAAGGATCTCCCTTGATTTTCAGTATTATTGTGTTGCACGCCTATCATCCTACCAATAGCGGATGTTGCGAACATTACCTACAGTTAAATACTAAATAGGTAGTATTCGAAATCGAAACAGTTTCATTAAAACAAATCGTTATACCGACAAATGAAAACAATGGAGTGTCAGTACTATATAACAGGAGCGTTCAAACTATATCGATATTCAATATCGATGTTATTAGAGATTTATACTGCCGTTCGAGCCTCAATAAAATATAACACGAAGATTAAATTGAACAAGTGCAGTCGGACGCAATTCAATATCAATGTAATGATCGAGTCACGATTCAAAATCGATTTGTTCTGGGCAAGGTCAACTCGGGATGTCACGGAATCGGTCCATTATGTAACTGGCCGACACTGTACCTACTGTACTGGCCGACACGGTGCAGGTGTCGAACTGACCGACAAAAACTAGTGACATAAGTCTATTAGCATGTCGTTGGCAAGGTTTCGATAATTTGCTTGTGCATGAGAAGGTCTTGTACATTATGTTGTTTATTCTTTATATTTTTAGCTAAAGTTCCGGTGATGTAATCGGTCGCGGAAATAAGGAAATAATGTACATAATAATGTTTGTTTTTCTAGTATTTTTAAGTTTACGTAGACGTTGATTGCTAAGGCCTTCTTAAAAACACGATGTAATGATGTGTGGTCGTAACTCATAAGCTATATCTTTACCAACTTAATAGATATAAGATAAATTTTCACATTTTAAAATACATGCAGATAGGGTTGGGTATGCTACTTCATTATTGTAGGTAGTAAATTTTTAGTCCCAAATTCTCTACAAAAGTTATTCAGATCCGATCTATCCGATGCCGATTGCCGAGCCCTATTTACCACTGCGCGCTTTTCAATCTCAGAAAATCGTACCCAAACATAAACGATAAGCAAAATAGTAAGATAAAGGCCGCCATTTCAAAGTCACGGCCACTCAATGTTACGTCTAATTTCGCCAAGAAAAGCATGTACATTGTACAGAGCGATGTAACGGGCAAAGCTTATCTTACCGCTAGTCGCTCTGTAGTCCTCTCCTAATTCCGACAAGCGGCCGCGCCGTGTTCAATTATTAGATTCATCCTCTTAAAACTTGGACGGGCGTTTTGCTGCGTTTTTTTAGGATTTTGTATGGAGAAGAATCGCTAATGGTCTTGTCATGACAACCAAGTAACCGGCTGATCCTTTTTTCCTTAAACTGCGCCGTTAATGAAAGCATTTAAAGGCCTGAGTGTATGCAAAGTAATAAGTAGTTAGGTACTTACTAATTTATACCAAGACTGACTTTTGCAATAGATACGAATACATACTTGCATTTAAAAAGTTGGGAGTCATTTGCATAGTCGAACTTTGATTAGCGGGTATTTTGGTTTTATTTAGATAATTGACAGCCGATATTTATTCCTAGAAAATTTTAATAGGGACAACTTATCATTAATAATTTAAGTAAACTTATAACATTCTCCAATACACATTACACATACAAATAATATGTTTAATTATCAAACGCCGCGATCCAACCGCCCGGGCCCGTCCGCTCTTGCAAGCAAAACCGTATAAACGGCGAGATTGATGCAAAATTGGCGATGCGCGCAATCGCATGACGCATGCATGATGTTTATTGACATCACATTGTAACGGTGGTAAGATGGGAACATCTACTGGGCCCTCTTCACAATGGGTAGCGTTGGCCCAACAAACGATCGTCGATGTTTGCGGCCAATACGATGATTGTGAATAAACATCTACAATGACGGCCGATCAGACATTTAGGCCCTCTACACTATCGTGATGGCCTTTACTCGCCCAACACTGCCCATTGTGAAGAGGGCCCATACCAATAGCCAGTGATTGCTTCAACTTGTATTATTGTTGACAAGCTGAGACCGTGAGATCTTTAGATATTATGTGGTTTTAAAAGCTTTGCTTATAACTCTATCGTTTAATGCAGATTATTATTATTGCAAAATATATCGTTTGCACTCTACTATTGGTGAAATTACTCACCTATTGCTGAAAGCTTTTGTTTGCAGAAACAAATTTTAATTGTATATTTGTTATGTCGAATGTCGAATCACTGCATACAGTACATAAATACATAATTATGCAGTTAGTTACAGGACATTTTTAAACAAATAAACTTGTTCTGTCTTTCTTTTGTCTAATTTTAGGGAGAATTTGAGAATTTGGTAGGTACCTAAAAAAGTATATTTGTTAAAGCTTAAAATAAATTTTCTTTGATTCCCACGTGAATAAAGTCCCGGGCACATCAAGTGACTACAACAGTACATCAATTTATTCCATGTAATAACTATATTGAGTGTCAAATCCATTCTAAAAATGTTCCCAGCGTGGCTAATTAAGTTTACTTTCGACGAATCCTTTTTAACCGTGACGGCTGTAATCATTGCTTCTGATACATTTTGGTAGCCCTTTGATATGCCGACTGTGAATTACCGACAATTTCACTATTGTATATGAAGAATATAAGAAGTTTTTCGTTTACGTTATAGCTTTGTCATTGGTAGATTTAATAGATTCTCTAGCTATCGGGACCAGAGATAATTTCATGCAAAATTAAGTAACGCACAATATCAATACTTTTTGTACTCCGTATTCAAATAAGCTCCCATTGCTTTTTTATTCTTTGATAGTTACAATTTAAAATGAGCCAACTTACAAATACACCACAAGGAAAAAGTCATAAAGATTAAAATAATGTAGACAAGACAAATGCTAGAATGGTACTGTGTGAATCTAATATTTTCACTTACTCTATTCTCTACACACTTTAAAAATAACCAAAAGATGCTAGAATAAACGAATTTTTAATCTTCCGTCAATCTGCTACAAGCCCTTTAATTAATGCAATATTTTGAGGAGGCTATAAACCTATCTTTTGTATGACCACGCAAGTGAACCCAGTTCTAAAGCTAGTATAAACTAAACAAATCAAAAACCTCTTTACATCTACAAACACTCGAATAATCCTCTCTAAACATTATATTAAGTTTTTTATCTCTACCTTTTGTCCTCTTTCTAATCTCTCAAGCATGACATTTATTCGGTCCTCCTTTGACGTTAAAAGGTGGACATCTCATTTTGTTGGCATGACTAAGGGGTTCGTGCATAGAGGGTTCGTGCCTTGTTAGCTTTGCTTATTAATTGGAAACTTTCTAAGCATAAAATCGTCTAATATTTATTGGTAACGGGACAGGGCTCTTTGTTTATATTGGAATTTATTGATGGACTTTATTTTGTCAGCTTCTTGAGAGGTAGACATTGGATTCGGAATTGTCGGAGTTTGTAATATAATTTAGTCAGATTTTCCATTTACAATATATAAATAAATATGGTCTAATTAGAAAGTCGTAAGTTGAGTTAATGTAAATAAATGAAATTTGTTAAAAAAAATATGAATTTATGTAGATTGTTAGAGCCTAGGAGAATAAGTTAAGACTGTAACATTCAATTACATTTTTGGCTTCCAAGCGAACAATGTAGCGTCATGTAATATTATCATTATCTTAGGTCATCTTTTATGCTTATTCCTTCGACTTAACTACCAATTACACTATATCCTTAAAATAAGTGGTATTACCACAAAACAATTTAAACACAGTCTAACTTTTAAGTTGTCTATGTAAAATTCGACAAAACCAGATTAAAGAGAACCCGCGCTTAAAGATAAACCCTGTCTAAAGTTTTTTTGTGTTAAGACAGTAGATTTTTATACGTACCTGATTTCAGACGGCGGTCTGTAAGCCGCGCTTGTGACATAGACATCAGACGCGGAGTCCGCGCGAGGCGAACCGTTCGCGTGGCGTCTGCCCGTGCGGTCTGATGGGGAGCGAGTTCGCTCGTCCATCGTCTGGGAAATGTTATTTAATTGTGTATTGATATGTAATAATATGTACTATTTATAGATAGATAGTGGATTATTGTGGAGAGTATGTAATAATCTAGATTTCAGAAGCGTTTTTTATATAGACATCAGACGCGGAGTCTGCGATGACGGCAACTAAATCCTTACAAATATTAAGTTTTAAACTTTTTTTGTTTCAAAACAATTATAATCTAATGATTCTAAAATAATGTTATACGTTCACTGTTAATTTTTTTAATGCAATAGTGTGTTTGCAAGTAGTTATTTCATGTCGCAATGTAAATTCGTAAAAATGTTCGGAGGCTAAACACTTAGCAGTGGCATATCTTTCACCGCTGTGAATCATCTCATTCTACAAACGGAACTCCCGTTTGTAGAATGAGATGATTCCTATGTTATGTTTGTTATAATATCAAACTATAACAAATAGGCGGAATATAGCGGAGCAGCTATTAAAATGGATTAAAAACCGGGAGGCACAGCTAGTAAAGAAGAACTAACTAGAAACTGGATTAATTACTGGTATTAAGTTGAATTTAACGTGCAGTTTCTATGTTTATAATAATTAAGGATATATAGCTATTAGTAATAAATTATTATAATGTTTTGGACTTATAATCGTGTAGAGTGTAAAAGTTTATAATCGTGTAGAGTTAATTCATATTGGATGAAGCAAAATTTCATAACCGCATTGGACGATTTTTTTTAATAAAATCTCTACCGACTATAATGACGTATTTTTATATATTTTGAATACCAGAAATAGATAAAACATTAAACCATAGATTTTTATAAACACGACTTCACAAAGATTAGGTTACGTACTTCGGGTATACAAACTGTAGTCTGTATATAATAATTTTTTTTGGACGCTTTGAAGTGAAAACGCCATAATTTGATGATTGTATTTTAACTTGAATAGCATTGGGCGAATCATCTTTAAATTTATAACAAAGGAAATTTTGAAGTTGATACTTTTCTCTTGTAGTTTTTCTATTATAACTTGTTTAAATGACTCAATAATGAGCTCATTGCGCAAATATTTTCTATGAACCTGTATTCACCCACAGGTTGACGTATCACATGATGTGATCAAAATAATGCATGACACAGTAATGGAGTTACCGCTTAATACGCATTAACATTGTTATAGTATTGGTAGTTGGATTAGATGGAATTCAACAGAGCTCGGGTTTGGTACAAGTTAGTCGGTAAACATTGGGAGAAATCAGAAAACCCTATGGCCTATACTGTTGACCGTTGTAAGTATAGGTAAGGTTCTATTAACACTCACAAATACTGAATAACATTATAGGAAAATTTTAAATACATACGCACTATTAGTTTAATGTTCTCTGTAACTTAGTGTGTTTGCCAGAGGCATCGTATTTTTCAAACTAATACATTTATTTATATTTGTTTAAAAGCTGGAGGAAGTAGTAGCTATATTGTTGTGGAGGAAGGAAGGTGGAATTCCTCCATCGAAAAAGTGAGGATCCTCGACCAGTCTACTCGACTGGCCGGCCGTGAAGGCCCCAATGGATGATGTCGGAAAGTTGTATATATGCTCTGTAGCGAAAACATTTCGCTTGCGCGATTCAGAGCGAGGTGTCGCTACAGGACTCCCCTCCGAGACCGGAGGTCGTAGTACGAGTTGCCTTGCCAGTGCCAGGTATGTTCCAGTGAGTCGGAACAGGAAGCCGCTAGTTCACGGTGAGTCGGAACTGAGTGCGGTGATGCTGCGTGTAATGCTCCAGTGAGTCGGAGTGTGCAGTGAGGATGGCTGTGGAGCTGACCAAGCATGCGCGATCGCACATGGTAGTGGACAGTACTCCATTTGAAGCCGAGTGCGCTGGCTGGCGGGCGGTGATCGTAGGCGGGAAAGGGATAGGTGAGCATGGACATCATGGATGGACAGAAGGAGTTGTGAACTGTCAGGGGTCACCACTGTGGAGGAAGGAAGGTGGAATTCCTCCATCGAAAAAGGGAGGATCCTCGACCAGTCTACTCGACTGGCCGGCCGTGAAGGCCCCGATGGATGATGTCGGAAAGTTGTATATATAGCTCTGTAGCGAAAACATTTCGCTTGCGCGATTCAGAGCGAGGTGTCGCTACATTGTCTCCAAGATATTCAGCTCTTCGCCAGCATAGGATCCTATATTTGAACGTTTTGGTTATGTATTTGGTTTTGCTTTTCAGGATGACTGCTTCAACTTTCCTCAAAGGCCATCTATTCTATGGGATGACACAGAGCATGATAATTTAAATTCTAATAGCAATAGCAATCATTGCGTAAATTGCTCTCCAAAACGCGATCTCTCGTCGCTTGCACACACGCAATTACGAATGTACAAGAGCGCACAGAACAACGTTATGTGTTTTGGTAGCATTTTAATCGATTCTAGACCCAAAATAACCGTATGTGTTCTGATTTATGTGTGTTATTACTCTTGTTATAGCCAGCGATATTGTTTCGCAAATTGTTTTTATGTTTTAAAATTTACGTCTCACTAAAATTCTTTATGTTTTTTCATTGCTTTTTATAAGGCGCAGTAAAATGTTGTGTAAATATTGTTCGCCTTGTTAACATATGATTTGCTAACGTACACAATGCTAGAATTATGAGCAATCAGGACAATGTCTTGGATTTTTTTAGAAGAAGGCCAGTTGTTTTATTTGTGTTTGTTTCTACTTTTTATCTTATTTTGCGACTGATTTTTAGTTCCTTAATTGTTTCCCCAGTTTAACTTGTTTATAGTTCAGAAAAACTTACAATACGAGAGGAACGATGAAGTACTATAAAACAGAATCGTTATGTGCAAATGTAAATTAAAAAGCGGATTTGAATAAAAAGTAAAAACATATTTTGATAGGATCAAAGCGAAGACATGAAGACAGTACTTTACTTTTTACATTATTAGGTATTGTTATGAATAACTAGGATACAAAAACAATACTTTACGCTCTCTGAATTTCAAATCGTTTCAAACTGTACCGTTTAAAAGTGAGTTTATTTGAAATTTGAATGAACAAACAGATGTAGTTTTATTATAGTCTGTTCGCGAATTTATTAGAGGAAGTTTTACGTCACTACTTCGGAACGTAAATTAGTGCGGGACGAATGAACTTGTTTGTTTGATTATTATAAATAATTTCAATTTTATTGACATGATGTTTTGCCCACGGTACGCATAATGTAAATGTTTTTGTATGGGGAAACGTTTTTATTAGGTTTCTGCGAATTATTTGAGGATATTAGTAATCTTGGAGATGTAAAATTGTTTTCCTAGAAGTACAATAATAAGTAATTAAATCAATTCAATATGTTGGTTATCTGGTATAGTTTTCAATGTGTTGCTAAACTGAAATGAATGTGAATTGAAGGGACCATACCACAGAATAATAACTAGTGACCATGCTAAACTCAAAATAATGAGTACCTATACAGAATGTACATACCGTATATTCAGATAAAGTTCTCTCCGAAGGCGCGCGGTGGCTATCATTTTCATCCCTTGAAGACGCTCTGTGCAAGTAGGCTCCAGACGAGGGCGAGTCCACACCCGACCGGTGCGTCGCCACGTAGTGATTGTTCTTTAGTTTATGCGCCATTTTTATTCTGTGTCAGTGACATGTCATTTTCAAAAGCGCGGCAACCGCATGTTTTTTTTTTATTCAGGCGCGGGTCACTCGAAACCTATCATGTTCCAATTTCGATCTCCACGTTTATGCTGCTACCTGCAACAAAGGAATTAGTGTGACCTTTTTGTGATAACCTTGACGCAATTTGTGGTTAGGCGATATTGACCTATACAATCCACTTGCTTCGATCGATATTCGATCGTGATTGTGCAATGTTTTTGCGCTCATTGTTTCCTACTTCACACGTTTTTATTGAACACTCTGATAGAGCAATTAAATGTAATTTGACAAGCTACCGATCTATGGATAAGATTAATGCGATGATAGTAAAAAAAATGTTTAAAAAACAGACGTCGGTCGTTTGGAATGAACTAGTTCGTACTTATTTCCTGAAGCAAAAATATGTAGGTTAATATCTAACAATTTGTCGTAAGATTTGAATAGTTTTTTTTATTGTTGCAATATGGTTTACGTTAAATTTAGACTTTTAATTTTTAATCAAGATTTTTGTCATATTTCAAAATACTCTCAAATGAATGAGATATTATTTTTTAATTTCCCTAAATTTAAGATGTTTTGGAATCTATTACATTATTGTACCAACTACAAGATAGGTACAACTACAAGATAAAGCGAAAGAAAAAAGTATGCTTATTGAACTGCCTCTTTAACTAAACATAGGTTTATCATTTAAATAACAAGTATTCTAAGTACTACACCTAGCTACCTAGAAAATTCCATAAACAAATAATTATCAATATTTACACAAACAATAAATAACTCCAGAAATCGATATTCAAACTTGAAAGACCATAATAATAAAAGGAAAGTGCGCAAAACCGCACGACTGTACAAATGTCAAACTTGAAAACGAGATAGAAATAATTTGTGCATTTTATCCATTGACCCGGATTGTTTTACCGCTATTGTACTAACTGACCATCCTTGATTCAACCTTTCAATAGAATAAGGGCCGAGAAACTTATAACAATGAATTGGAATGAAGAGATTATGGGTGGTAGGAAAATGTGTATTGGTGGAAAGAAAATATGTTTTGTGAGTTGTAACACTTTCTTGTAAGTAATGTTGACAGGAAAAATACAAAAAAAAAAACTAGAGTATGTTTAAATTGGAATAAACGCATTATGTTCGTTTGATTTGGGGGTTAGCTTTATTTACAATAGCTTTAAATTTTCAATGTGAGAGAAATGAGCCTAGTGATTAACTATCTGCGTTTGGAATTTATATCTATAGGTATCTCTAGTGTCCGCTGGTTAAAAATATACGTAAAATATACGAATATTTTCATAAACACTCCAAACTCAAACTTAAACTCAAAAAGAAATTATGTAGAGATCGAGCTTATTATAAAAAATTTATAAATTATAGTTTAAAAATATCGGCTGTACTCTAACATCGACAACTTTTACCTTTAACATAATGATACTTTTACTTCTTTACCATCAACCGCAATGACATATCGATAATTCGTAATCGCAGATCGAATTCGCTTTTACTAATTAAATCGATTCAGGTCGAATCGAATGAACGACGTATCAGGAACGTGCGATAGGAAACAATACTGTGAATATGTATTACTAACTGCTTTTTATATTTGAATTAATAGGTTAGTTCAGAGTGACTACGAGAAACAGAAACAGGGCGAAGTGACGTTCAAAAATAATTTCTTTAAATTTCGTAGGCATGTAATCAGTCTCTCTACGACTCTATACTGTGTAAAAACAATATTATCACTACATAGTATAAAACAAAGTCGCTTTCACTGTCCCTATGTCCCTATGTCCCTATATCCCTATGTCCCTTTGTACGCTTAAATCTTTGAAACTACGCAACGGATTTTGATGCGGTTTTTTTTAATAGATAGAGTGATTCAAGAGGAAGGTTTATATGTATAATAACATCCATTAAATAGTGGAGAAGTACTGTTATTTTTGAGGTTTCTAATGTGATGTCGTAAAAAATTACATTTTTTCCGCTTACATTGCAAACGCAGGCTGAACCCTACGAGTTTTATCAAAATAATGTACTAAGTATTATACACATTGAAAAGGTCTACAGAAAAGTCCGCGATGGTATATGTCTATCTCTTATGGATAACCCACAATAACTTTTTTTTGTCATTTACTTTTTACGACAAATAATGGCTAATTTTCGAAGCGATTTTAACCAATACAGCATTAATCCTTAACCAATTAAATACCTTGAATACATTGTTCATTTAATATAGATCTATATGGCCCGTTACACCGTATGATTTAAGTGAATACTTTCGAAGATATTACAGATTTAAAAATTGCGGGACGTAGCGTTTGCGGCGGTAGCGGCCGGCCGCCTGGCTATAATATATTTTATACCCGTGCGAAGCCGGAGCGGGCCGCTTTGTTTTTATATACAACGTTCACAGTTTTTCTGTAGTGTATTTAGTATCAGCATTGCACCCGTGCGAAGCCGGGGCGGGTCGCTAGTGTAAGATAAATAGATAGTGTAACTTTGATTAAGTTTTATCCGTCTTTGGAGACGAAGAATAAATTCCTTGATCACCCTTTAAAATGAAAAAAAGAAAACGGTTTCATTGCTTCGTTCTCCAATATTATTCATCAAGTTTTTCATTACATATATGTAGCTCTATATGTTCTAGCACCAAAAAAGCGCTTTTAATATCCACCTTTTAATATTAAAACAGTAAAAATATTAATACCACGGCTTATCTACATTATCATAACCGACCTATTACATATTCAATACAGCAAACATAATGTGGTAGGAATAATTTGTTAAGTTCATTGTAAAGCGGAATTCACGATAACGCAATACAACGTTATTTTTTTTCATTATTGTTTACGACAAAACTGTGTCGATGGTACGCACAGATACTGCAATATTGTAGACCGCTATCTATCACTAAATACTTGTTATGTTTAATAGTTCGGAATTATCAACGATCTCAAATATACACCATTCTCTATTACAAAGCGTTGCGTAAAGTATTGTTTAATAAAATGACACCGGTTGTAAGAAACAGGTGATAGAGACACGTTTGGTTGGTTAATAAAAATGGTAAAAGAAATATTATGATTCCTTCTAAACTTCTATATGGCCTACAGCAAGACGTCAATCTTTTAATTGTTTCAACGATATTTGTAAAGTACTAGTTTAGACCCGCGGTTTTACCCGCATTGCTCCGCTTCTGTTATCGGACCAGTAGTTCCTGAGATAAGCGCGTTCAAACAAACAAACAAAAAAACTCTTCAGCGTATATAGTATAGATTTAAACTCAAAACTCAAACTCAAACATTTATTTATTCAATTAGACTTCTTCTAGAAGCACTTTTGAAACGTCATTAAGTACATATTTTTAACATTTACCACCGCTTCGGAAAGCAGTATCTACGGAGAAGAATCGGCAAGAAACTCCATAGTTGCTCTTTTTAATCATGTCAGATTTACAATTTTACAAATTACATATGTAATATCATAATATATTATCATAATATGCCAAAGAACTCTACTACTCTTTAGATTCAGGTAACCATAGGAAATTAAAATAAAGATTAATCCACTGAAATGAGAGAAACCAGCACTTTACTGACACTTAAGTCTACCAATAGTACAGTCATTATAAACATTTAAAAAAGAAAGTGAATTTGCGCATCTAATTTTTTGATATATTGTAGGGGATACCTAGAAAAGCTTAACTTGAGTTTTTCGACCAAGATTTCCTATGAGCTTTCGCCGCCATCTTAAAAAAAGGGGTAAAATTTGTTTTTCGGCAATAACTCGGCTATCCGATGAAATTCGGAAATCACTTATAAGACACTTTTTGTTCCTTTTTTTATGCTCTACAATTAAGTCCTGACCATTTTGACCGTATCGTGCATCGTTATCGAGATATCGATCGATAAAGTAAAAAATTCAGGACACATTTTTATCGGTGGAATTATTTAAACAAGGAGGTCGACGGTGAGCGTGAATTCACCGACTTTGCGGCGCGCTGGAGATCGTATTTTTTGTCCAATTTAAAAAAAAATCCAAAAAGGACTTTGTAGGTCTGAATATTCTCTACAAGTTCGAATTCTACGATTTTTTAAATATATTATGTCCTAAACAAAAAAAAAGCAAAAAACGAAATATGTGTCCTGAATTTTTTACTTTATCGATCAATATCTCGATAACGATGCATGTTGCGGAAGTAGTGAGAGGTGATTCACTTTATTCGCAGTCATTGATTTTGCGAAGCGATGGAATCGCAAAATATTTATCGACTTCTCGTGCTTATCACCACCATATAGGGCGATAAGGAATTGCTCTCCCGCGCAAATGAGAACCTCCGGACGGACCTTTTCTTGTTTAAATAATTCCACCGATGACTGTAGCTCTGGATTCTTCTCGAGCGTGTTGATGAACTTCGACTTTCCGATGTTATAGAAAGAAAAATGTGTCCTGCATTTTTTACTTTATCGATCGATATCTCGATAACGATGCACGATACGGTAAAAATGGTCAGGACTTAATTGTAGAACATAAAAAAAGGAACAAAAAGTGTCTTATAAGTGATTTCCGAATTTCATCGGATAGCCGAGTTATTGCCGAAAAAACCAATTTTACCCCTTTTTTCAAGATGGCGACGAAAGCTCATAGGAAATCTTGGTCGAAAAACTCAAGTTAAGCTTTTCTAGGTATCCCCTACAACATATCAAAAAATTAGATGCGCAAATTCACTTTCTTTTATTTGCCTTTTTTTCCGACGAAATGGCTGGACTACAAATCTTGATAAGATTCGTTGAAGCGGTCGCTACCTTTGACGAAGTTCAAAGTACTCTAGATTTTAGATAATAAACTAAAATGTTGTTGCAACTATTTGATACCCTTCAATTAATGGTATATTTAGAAACATACCATTATCCATTCACGATCATCAATCAATCAGACGACATACACAAAAGGTATTGTGTTCGGTTCCCGAGGCAGGCATTAATCGTTGTGAAACCGTCATGTTATGGCAACTAATAGTGTTAATTAATTACTAAAGAGGTTGACCTTGTAAGGTTTGCTTAATTATAGAGCTTTGACATTTGAGCGGTTCGAATTAGATATAATCTGTAGCTTAGATATGAACCAACAAAAAAGGGAAGGTATTCGAGAAAAGAATTACATATGTCATAATTTTAAAAATATGCTGGCTTTACTCTATATAAGTATTTAAGAATACAAGTTACTTTTAACTCTGCATTTTTATAATCGCTAGTTAAAAATTAAGTAGGTAGGTACCGTATTATTTTTCTATAGTCCAAGTATTATATGAAATCAAATGAAATTCAAATGTAAGGATTTCCTTTAATACTATTATAAAATAACAATTTATTAAGTTTGTGAAAATATGTTGTTAAAACTGAAATGAAGTAAATATCTAGCAAAACTTTCACAAGTTAGTACTTAGGTCTTAAGCGAGCTGCGATTGACCTAGAAAGTTCTAGCTTATTTAAACAAATGGATGCGGTTTAGCCTGATGATGTTGTTTTGATTATAATTCTAGATCAAATTATAGTTTTTTACTTGATGAATGTTTTTTTTTCCATTTCAGAATCAAGTAATTGGTAATATAACTATTTTCTCTATTACAGAATAAAGGGAAATGATAATGCTTAACTATGAAGAAAATCTGAGGAAATATCAAAGGAATCGGGATAAAATATCTAATCTGTGAATTTTGACGAATCTTTGGCGTACTCTATAAAAAATTAAAGGCCATAAATTGCTTGGTAGTATAGTCTTGTTCAACAATGAAGTCGTCTCCTGAATTTATCATTATTTATTTTAAATACTTTTTTGCAAATTTTCGAGAAGTTACCCAGTTATTTCGTTTTATTCCAAACGTAGACAATGGATCGATTTTCCTTCTATACATATCGGTTTCTAGCTAAAATAAGGTATCAAATAAATATCATAATGTTGGCTCGAATAGGCAAAGTAATTAGTTATTAAAGGTATGTGTTTGTATGTAAATGGAAAGTGGCGAACGTGGCGAGCACTTGGCAGGGCATTAATGCTAAATAGTCTATTGTTAGCATTTCACAAATACCTAAGTACTACGTATGGTGTAGGGTTAGAAGAGAAGCGTTATTTTATTTTAGTTTTAATTCTTTTAATGTAGAGAAATCTTTGAAGACGTAAGAGAAACAACTAGGAATATGATCGCTCCCTAAATAGGTCGTTTATAAATACATATAACTAAAGAACTATAACATTGAACTTCAAAAGAAACATTGGAATTTGTATATGTGTATAAGAGTCAGATAAATTACTGTTAATTTTGTATGATAATATTAGATATTAAAGCTTCACGCGTCCTACGTACATTATTTGCTCGTAACTAAATCAGTATGTTATAGTAGGACGCGTGAGGGGTTAAAGGATTAGGTTAAATAATGGTATTTAGAAAAAATAAAATCAATCGTTTGGCCTTGTGTCTTGAACCAAAGAGAAAACAGTCCATTGTTTCCTATATTACTGTTTTGGTTATAGGATATTTACATACTGATTGAATATTACTTTGATGAGTTTGTTCGTCTGTTCGTTACGATCTATGTACCGTTCTTAAGAATTATTGTATCGGCAGTGTTCCTTTATACATGTGCTATAAATCAAGACAATGTTTTAATTGTATTTTCTAGGAATTTTATCTACTAATTACTTACTGTACTAAAGGTTAAAGCGAAATATCATTATTTAGTATTAACTATTAATTTGTTGTTGATTAATTTATAGGTGTGGGCTATGTCAAAAGAGATGTGGTCGAGCATTCCTGATAGGTCAAGCACATTGAATTGCCTCAGATGCTCGCCACACCCTTTTCTATGTCGTTTGTATAGATTTTAATGATTATTATCGTTACATTAAGTTTAAGCTCGATTTATGACAAATACCTACATTAAAACTGCTTAGTATTAGAGTCAAATACTAGGTATAATTTATAATAATTAGACACATAAAATAAAACAAACGAGCTTTAATGACAATATTCTCATTTAGCTACAAATAATCTTAGATGACATGTACTGTTCTTATTAGGAAAATGAGAGTTGTTATGGGATATTAAAATATAAAATACAGGACAAGCCATAATATGTGCCGATATTTTTAACTTTATGAATTCAAATATATTATACTATTTAATGGGATAAGTTAAGTCCTAGAAAATTAAAGTTGGTACACCCGAACTCATTATTATACTATGACTACTTACTATAGATATATACATAAATATAGATTATTTTTGTTCTCATACATATCTTATTGTCGAGTAGCAGGAATCATACCACCTACGGTATAATTACCGAAGTTATTAACTACTGTTCCAACAGAGTCATCAATAACATAGAGATGAATGTACATAAAAAACAAAGAACTATAACAAAGCATTTTAAAACAAATCGTCCTCATTATAACGGACTAGTTACATAGAAAGGATTTGAGTTAATTATATAATATGAGCTATTTTAGGCTGATGCCACACTGTTGCATAAGACATAATATTTCTTAGAATCTATACTAATATTATAATGCTGAAGAGTTTGTTTGAACGCGCTAATCTCAGCAACTACTGGTCCGATTTGAAAAATTCTTTCGGTGTTAGATAGCCCATTTATCGAGGAAGGTTATAGACTATATATCATCACACTAAGACCAACAGGAGCGGAGCAATGCGGGTGAAACCGCGGAGCACAGTTAGTAAACTAAAAGGTAGCGTATACCTAAACCCGTGTTGATAATACTTGATCTAATTTTGTACATGTAGTTATTATTTTGTTAATGTGTAATCTCAATTTCTAAAATAAAATATTACAGGCACTACATCAATCTTTTAAAAAGGTTTTTTTCCTAGCACTAGTTTCTGTGAAATGATTACAAAAAATGGGACAACTTACATAACACAAGGCTATAAAATGTAGCATTGATCTGCGTTTTCGCGCCTATCAACAAAAACCAAAAATATTCTTCTTCGTTTATATATAAATATGTAAGAATTATCTGTGTTACAGTTCTGTCATAATATAATAATAACTAGTGTAGTTCAGTAGTGTGGTCGCGTGGTAACAGCTCGTCACGGAAGGCAATCAGGAAGGCATCACCCAATAATGAGATATGACGCCCCTTCATCTAACATCATCAGCTGAGATTGACTGGACAATTATATTGTACACACGTCATGTTATACGGTGTTGTTTGGAAGATATATTATGGGAGTAGTAGGTAATGTTAGTCTGGGTTGACAAGGACTTAAGTAAGTAAAATAAAATTTATATTAGATACGTTCTGCTGAAATATTTTTTTCTCGTAACGTACTTTTTGAGTAAGTATGTTACGCGCAGAGAAATAAAAATGTGTCTTCCTTCAAAATAGCGTAATAATATAGTGATGTATCTCTGGGCTTCAAGTGTATACCTACAGAACATAATTATCTTTTCGCGAATATTTATCAAATCATTGCAACGAGAAATGAAATAATAGTTTTACTATATTTAGAGATAAACATATCAATACTTACAATTGTTATAGGTTTTTCTTCTTTATTTGAATGGTTCTATCTGGCTTGTTATTTTACTACGGGTATTCATAAAACATCTTCAAAAACATTTGACACTGTCTTGTTACAAAATTAAGTGTAGATTCCTGTTCGCATTGTAATAAGTACAACTTGCAGAGTGCAACAAAGTTTAGTATCCAGTGGTCTAAACAAAGTATCAACCAGAAGGAGTCGATTCTTTATATTTATTATTTTGTCGTATTTCCAAAGAAACGTATTTGAATGTTACATTTTTAATTTTTACAAATTTTATTTCCCACAATTCAGCGTGACTTCGACTTTTAAAATTTTTATTTTTTTTAATCGAGATATTCGAATTCTATAATTTCCCGCCAAATTCAACGCAGCACAGATTATGTTTTTTTTTTCCGGTCAGGTTTTTTTAATTATTACTTTATATGTGAAATAAATGTAAAAAAAATAACTAAATAAAATCATGTTGAATGGATAGAAAAAAAAATCAGTAAATTTTTCATAACAATATTTTCTAGTTTCCACAGATAACATATAATTTTGACATGATGCCTTGGCTTTCTTACGATGATGTTCCAACATAAGTCGTTATGTTATCGAATAATATCTGATAATTACATCGATGTTAGAAACGCCTATTTTAATGATAAATGTATGAGGGAAGGTTAGTGTTGGAAAGCTGTATTGTTGATTAAGTTCACAGCTATGTGGGATGAATCTTGTACTTGTAACAGTTGATATAAATCATGTACGGCATTGTCCAAGATAATTGTTTTAGGCTTGATATATCATTATTATTATAATAAATTAATAAGCTAATTTATAACAAGTTTCTTCTTCATAAATCTGTTTTATTTTTTAATTTTATCTTGCTTGTGGTTGAAGGATAGCATTGCCGCGTAAATATTAAATTTGAAAAAAAAAATCAGATCTACTATGAAATGTGGACGAAACTCTGTCATGGTCAGTGCAGTTAAAAAACATCAGCAAAAAAGTATTTTGGACAGCATCTAGTTTAAGAAGGCTGCGCAATTTTTTGCCTATCCCCACCAAAGTTATGCTTGCTCAGACCTTAATGCTGCCCATTCTGGACTATGCTGACGTGTGCTTTTCCAACCTAACCCAGGAGCAACTCGATAAAATCGAACGTTTGCAGAACCTTGCCCTGCGTTTTGTATTTGGGTTGAGAAAATTTGACCATGTCACAGCATTTCGGAAGCAGCTTAAATGGCTACCCATCCGCCACCGCCGCAATGCTCATGTCCTCTCGCTCCTGTACTGCATACTATTTGATCCTCGTATTCCTTGCTATTTAAAAGATAACTTTGAATTTTTATCTGCCAGGAGTTTGAACCTACGATCTAATGATAACCTAATGCTACGTGTTCCTGTTCACTCAACTAAATTTTATAACGCTTCTTTTACTGTTAAAGCTGTCCAACTTTGGAATGATCTACCCACTAGCATTAGGAAAGCTCAATCGCTTGAGTCTTTTAAAAATATGGTAAAGAATCATTATTTGCAAACCTGCTAATTTTCTGTGCTGTTTTTCTTTTTTGTGTTTTATTTTTAATGTTTTGATATTGTTTGTGTTTTTTTCTTTTTTTTTTTTCTTTCGTTTATTTTGATTTGTATGTTTTTAGTATTACTTTATTTGCTTTTTATGTGTACACTATCTTCCCATATTTGCAACTGTATATTTCATGCTTGGTACTGGTTGCTTGGAAGAAATTGCTATTTAGCAATAAAGCCGCCAATTGCTTCTAATGTCCTTGTATTGTAAAATTAAAAATTGTGTGCAATAAAGAATATATAACTATAACTAAATGTTATTATGTACAGTTTACCAATTCTTTTCATAATTTGTTAAGTTTATAGTTGATTGCTATAGTTATTTAAACGACAAGTTATTTAAGTAATAAAGTTCGATTTCTCTAAATCAAAGGGCTTTCTTCGTTCAGGAATGCAAAAAAGAATGAAAAAATAATCGTCCATTTAAATTGTTATACGCTAACAATGCGTTCCAAATCCAGTATTTATCTCAAGTTTCGTGGGTGGTATCTAAATTACATTTTAATTTCTTAGTCACGCGATCCTGTTTTTGTTTATAAATCTATCTATATGTAAGACAATGTTTGGAATTTATTAAAGTCGATTTAGCTCTTTTTACAGTATCTTAAACGCAATGTCTAATACACAGTTTTTTCGTAACAATCGCCTAAATAATATCTACTAATATAAGCGTATGTGATATCTCCAGCTATTACCGAACTTTATGTAAAATTATACGCAGAACAATTTTCCGTCCTGAGACTGGAAGCCAGACATAGAGAGAAATAACAAGTGACTTTTAAGTTTTAACAAAGCAATCAATAAAAATAATTAAAGATTTATGTTTATTTATGTACCTGTGAATTTTTATGTTGTAGTAAAACTTGTTTCACGAAAACTGCATAAAATAATTGATCGATTTGTCACGCAGACCCTGTCCGTGACCTTCACTTATAAGTGCTACAGCTAATGTTAGGAATTCGGTCAAAATACATTTTGTCCGTGTAAAATAAATAAATATATAATATATATACATATTTGTATCATTTTTTATTGATATTATTGAATACATATTGAATACGACGTTTATGTAACTTTATGATTCTACTATGAATACTTAAAATTTAACCCAGACTGAATTTTTAGTATATTGAAATTTTTATGTGGTAAATTGTTAAAGAAAAACTATTTTTTTTACAATATTAGACGTCTAGTTCAGCCTATATTTTGCTATTTAGACACATTTCTACTGGAGTTTATATTAGATCTCGCAATAAATTGTTTATTACCTATTGTAATTCCTTTGTGTAGAGATATTTTACTGTCCACTGTCTGTATTTCTTATTTTCATTCTTATATATTCTTGTTTTATAAACTCGCGTATAATAAAACAAAGTTATAATTATATAAATGTTTCCGCAGTAATTTCCAGCAATAAATGCAACGAGGTATGTGTTATATGTAAAGGAATAATACTTAATTAAAATATTTGTATAGTTGTGTATTTTCTTGTGTTCGTTTTTATATTAGTGTGGTGTACTGTTTTTATGAGATTTAAATGTTTAAAATTTGCATGCAAATGTGTTTATATTATTGACTAGCTGTGCTCCGCGGTTTCACCCGCATTGTTCCGCTCCTGTTGGTCTTAGCGTAATGACATAATAATTATAGCCTATAGCCTTCCTCGATAAATGGGCTATCGAACAACGAAATAATTTTTCAAATCGGACGAGTAGTTTCTGAGATTAGCGCGTTCAAACAAACAAACAAACTCATCAGCTTTATAATATTAGTATCTATAGATTAACAAATGAATGTTTCTAAGTACACAACTTACAATTTATTATTACACTACACACTTCTCCTATACGATTTAATTTGCCATCATTTTACGCGCAAATGTTATTCAAACTCAAACTCAAACATTTATTTATTCGATTAGACTTCTTCTAGAAGCACTTTTGAATCGTCATTACATATTTTTAACATTTACCACAGCTGTATAATTTATTTGATTAGAATATTTAGTAAATTACCTACTTTTTTTCAATTCCAAATTGTGTAGCACTTTCCTATTTATGTAATTTGAAAGCAATAATATTTGAAAGTTATCGCGACTATTATACTATACTTGTGTTATTTTTTGTACGCATATCCAAATCCTAAATAGTAACTTTACTAGTAAATGCAGTTTCCATAGCCGTTTTATTGTAATGTATGAGTACGATTAGGCGCGTTGTAAAGTGGAGGAAATTCTTTGTTTCGCCGGCAGTTATCTTAAATCGCTATCTGTTGGTATGGACGCGAAATATAATTATCGACAGGAGCTGGTAGGCTCCGCTTTACACTGACTTTGGTTGAGAAAATGCGCTTTGTGATTTTGATATCAATTTATTAGAATATTTAATTTATAATACAAACATTTCATTAAATAGGTCGTTAATAATGTGCAAATTGCGATGTTCAGTATAAATTGAAAAATGTTGATTTTTTTGCTACAAAAAGAAGTGTATGATGTTTAACATTTTTGCTTATAAACATTGATGGATTTCTTGAACTTTTTTAACTGTGTTTTGTTTCTATAATGACAATTACAAAATACTACTAATACGTTAGAAACAGCATACAATAATGCATACAAATTCTAAGAACAGCACGCTAATTAAATACAAGTTACAACTTCAATTACCACAATCGTACCAAGTGGAAGAAACCCCAGGATCGCACTAGAGGTGGAGCCAACGGTGTCATAGCAAGTTCTTATAGTTTTATTGATACGGCTATGATTTTCAGCTTACCATAGATATAAGTTATAACGGAACACTAATAGATAAGACTGAGATAATCACTGAGACGGTAGTAAATATATTGTTCTGGCGTATTGATTGAATTGCTTTTGAGGATTGATTGATTTTTAGTAGGTTTTGATGATTTTATTAAAGTAGGTATAGTAAGTTCATAAGGAGATTAAGGTGTTCGAACTGCAATCGAACAAAGCCGCGGGCGAAAATGTGTGTGTTTGTCAATTACAATTAAAATATTCATTACATGAATCAATTCTTTGATAAAGTTAAAATGTAATCTTCGTTTAGTAATAAAACAATGTTTCAAGCCGAAAGCCTCGACTAGGAATTTATTTCAATAGCTTACAAAGTATTAATTAACTACAAAAGAGTTACTTTGTAATTCGAATGGCCAATGTTCTTATTTGAAATAAATAGAAATCTTTTTTTAAGCAGTTTCAAAATTATTAGAACACGATTCCATTTTGAATATGTGCGAAAAGTGCAGTTCCCGCCAAAATAAATTGAAATCTATTTATTTTTTAAATAAGCAGTTTCAAAATTAGAACACGATTCCATTTTGAATCTGTGCGAATAGTGCAGTTCCCGCCAATTAACGGGTCCTATCTACATTAGTCTTCATGGGCGGTTACCGTGGGTAAAGACAGGTGTGTTCCTATTTAATTAGCAGTCTTGTTTAGTCTGTATCTGTTTTGTATCGAATATCGGTACATTGGAGTAAATCTATTTTCTTTTGCAAATAATGAGTAATGACTTAATACTTATTCTTTATTGTAGTTCAATTCATGAATGTTTTATCTCGTTTAATTTCAGGATTTAGGCGATGTTTTTTTAAATACTTAACTGATTATAAAAAGTCTAAAGTTGCAAAACATAAACATAATAGTATTAAGAATATATCAGGTTTTATAAATTTAAAAAACAAACGAACGGACAGTTTTGACATGTAACTGAAACAAGATTTTCATTTAATCTGTGGTTAGTGTAAATATTTTAGAACATTTTAAATGAAAATACTGTTTAGAATAAACAATAATGGCATAGATGATAGAATATATTATGTAGATATCAGTTGTATTAATGTTTTGATTCGGGCTACAATAACATTAGCCTAACAGAATTATAATTATCTAAATAATTGATTCCTTAGGTGATATAAAGGTTAGATTGAATTCGATACGTTACGATGTTTATTTTTGTGAACATTAAAATTTTAGTGCGTTATAAATATTGATTTTATTGCAACTCGTGCTTTATACATTCTTGCGGTTTTTGCTATGGTTTTTGTTTATTGTTATTGCAGTGACGTACAAGGTCTCGTTTTGCGCCATAAAAGATTAGAGGGAAAAGGCCGTTTTAGAGTAAGATCCCAGAGCGATAAGACATAACTTATTTTCTAAAAGATGAAACTTGAAGTTCTCAGTAGTGTCTCATGTACTTTGTATACCTGCGTGTTTGTGAAGTTTGCCCAGTGACACCTGGGCAGGTACCAGGTGAGAAAGGTGACTAAAAATAAGAGTTACTTTACTTAAATTTAGATGGCTGATTTTTAGA
>CAJQZM010034757.1:0-21612 GCA_907164665.1 Colias nastes
TGGTGCCCGCCATACGGCGATAATCGCCCAGATTGCTGTGATCCTGGGGTTGGTTATGACCTGGCTGATCGCGCCTTCTTCCTACGTGGCGATGTTTCCAGTGGCAATCATACTCGGTATCGCCGGAGCGTCGTTTGCCGTCGCCTTGCCTCTGGTATCCGGCTGGTACCCCCCACAATATCAGGGCACCGCGCTTGGTATTGCTGGAGCCGGTAATTCCGGCACAGCTCTGGCTGCGCTTGTCGCTCCAGGACTGGCAGTGAGGATTGGCTGGATCAATGTTCTGGGGCTCGCGACTCTGCCGCTGATTCTGGTGCTTCTTGTTTTCCTCGTGTTGGCCAAAGAGCCACCCCAGCGCCGTTCTGCAGGTGGCGTGCGTGCCTGGATCCCGCTGCTGCGATCGAGGGACGTGTGGGCCCTTATGGGAATGTACGCTGTTTCTTTCGGCGGCTTTGTCGGGCTTGCATCATTTCTGACAATCTACTTCAATGATCAATATGGTCTCAAACCTGCGACCGCTGGGTTATGCACTGCAATAATCGTATTTGCTGGATCTTTCGTGCGTCCACTGGGCGGTGCATTGGCCGATCGTATGGGTGGTACACTCGCATTATCCATTCTGTTCGGCGTCGTGTGCCTTATCTACCTATCGATCGGTATTGGTCTTCCCTCTTTCTTCTTTGTCTTCGTCACTTTTTTCGTCGGCATGATGGCTCTTGGACTTGCAAACGGCGCCGTGTTCCAACTGGTCCCAACCTGGTTCCCAAGGTCCGTCGGCATTCTGACTGGCCTTGTGGGCATGAGCGGCGGCCTGGGCGGGTTCTGTCTGCCGGTTCTTCTGGGCTCCGTACGTCACGCGACGGGCGGATACGGTGTCGCTTTTCTGCTATTTGGCTTCCTGTCGTTTTTGGGAATGGTAGCGTCCCTCAAGTCCCGTGAGCGCTATGGAAAAACGAGGGTCGCAACGCGGCAGGGGGCGTCGTGAACGTGCACGGGTTTGCTGCGTCAGAGCGATCTGATCGCTACGGGGCTGACTGGCTGCGGACAACAGGATTTCGTGTGCAGCAAGAGGCGCTGCTTGGCGTATTTGTCGGCAGAGGCGGTCGAAATGCTCCAGCCATGCACGATCCCGGCGTAGGATGCAGTATGTTCTCCGGCTCTACTGTCACGACGAGACCGAATGCCCGTGACGATGCTTCTTGCGTGCAGACAACTATGATCCAGTCTTGGAGAGGGATATTCCGGAAATGACCGACAAGACAAATATCATCATAATCGGGAACGGTATGGTGGGGCATTATTGCCTAGAGCAGCTTGTAAGCTACGGACTTCATGAAATCCATACGATTCACGTCTTCGGGGCGGAGCGACATGCTGCCTATGACAGAGTGCATCTGTCCGAGTACATGACTGCGCAGGACGCCTCTTCATTACTTCTGCATCGGGAGGATTTTCATGACGCTCATGGGATATCGCTTCATCTCGACACGCCCGTTGATGCCATCGACCGTAACACCCGGACGGTTCATACCGGACAGGGTAGCGTCCCCTACGAAATACTGGTGATTGCGACAGGGTCCTATCCTTTCGTACCCTCTATACCCGGTAGTTCCGGAACGGCCGGCCTAGTTTATCGCACGCTCGACGATCTCGATGCGATCCGTGTTGCGGCTCAGGGAGCGAAACATGGCGTGGTGATCGGTGGTGGCCTGTTGGGACTCGAAGCTGCCAATGCAGTCAGGTCGCTCGAGTTGAGTGTGTCGGTCGTCGAATTTGCCCCTCGCCTGATGCCGGTTCAGCTCGATGATGAAGGGGGGCGCGCCTTGCGACATCGGATCGAGCGTATGGGCATAGACGTTCGTACGGCGCACGCAACACAAAGGATCGAGCCGGGGGATAATCTGAGGCACAGGCTTGTCTTTGCTGACGGTACGTCTCTGGAAACCGATCTGGTCGTATTTTCCGCCGGGATTCGACCCAATGACGCGGTTGCACGTGAGTGTGGGCTAACAACAGGCGCGCGTGGCGGTATTGCGGTAGACGACCACTGTCGCACTGATGACCCGCATGTCTTCGCTATTGGGGAGTGTGCTGCATGGCAAGGGCGTACCTTCGGTCTCGTTGCCCCCGGTTATGCCATGGCGCGCACTGTTGCTGCCGTCATTGCAGGTGAAGAGGCAGCCTTCACAGGTGCCGATATGTCTACAAAGCTGAAGCTGCTCGGAGTGGATGTCGGGTCGATCGGGGATGCCCAGGGTGCAGAGCCCGGGTCGACCAGCTATCGTTTTATTGGCGAAGCTGATGGAAGCTACCGGCGTCTGGTAGTCTCGGCAGATGGCAAGCGTGTGACGGGTGCTGTTCTTGTTGGTGATAATTCCTATTACGATACAATTCAGCAGTTCGTACAGAATGCTATCAGACTACCTGCCGATCCTGCGGCGCTGATTTTGCCGCGGGGAGAAGGGGCCGCGCTTTTAGGGGCTGATTCTCTCCCTGATACAGCGATGATCTGCTCATGCCATAATGTGACAAAAGGAACGATCAATGCGGCTATCGAACAGGGTTGTGCGGATTTCGGCGCCCTGAAGAAGCAGACCAAAGCATCGACGGGGTGCGGTGGTTGCGCTGGACTGCTCAAATCTGTCTTCCAGAATGAACTGGCTGCTCGCGGGATAGAAATCGATCATTCCCTATGCGAACATTTTTCCTATACCAGGCAGGAATTATACGCGCTGGTTCGGGTGCACGGCATCCAGACGTTCAGCGAGTTGATGGACAGGTATGGCAATGGCGGTCTGGGATGCGATATCTGCAAGCCTGCCGTTGGCTCGATCCTGGCATCTGCATGGAACAAACCGATCACCGATCCGGCATATATTCCGCTGCAGGACACGAATGACACCTTCATGGCCAATATGCAGAAAAATGGCACTTATTCCGTTATGCCGCGCATTGCAGGCGGCGAAATAACACCGGAAAAGCTGATTGTCCTGGGGCAGGTTGCCAAGAAGCATGGGCTCTATACGAAAATTACCGGTGGTCAGCGTATCGATCTGTTCGGCGCACAGATCCATCAGCTCCCCGATATCTGGGCCGAACTTATAGAGGCCGGGTTTGAAACCGGTCACGCTTATGGAAAGTCGACCCGCACCGTTAAGTCATGCGTGGGGAGTACCTGGTGTCGATACGGCGTGCAGGATAGCGTGGGTCAGGCACTCGATCTCGAAAACCGCTATAAGGGTCTGCGTAGTCCGCACAAGCTGAAATTTGCGGTATCCGGCTGCACACGTGAATGCGCAGAGGCGCAGAGCAAGGATGTCGGGGTGATCGCCACTGAAAATGGCTGGAATCTGTACGTTTGCGGGAATGGTGGAATGCGTCCGCGGCATGCGGAGCTTTTTGCAACTGATCTCGATTCAGCGACACTTGTTCGATATATTGACCGCCTCCTGATGTTCTATATCCGGACTGCTGACAAATTGCAGAGAACTTCGGTATGGCGGGAAAATCTCGAGGGTGGAATCGAATACCTGCGGGATGTCATTATCAACGACAGCCTTGGCATTGCTGATGAACTTGAGCGTCAGATGCAGGCCGTGGTGGATAGCTATCATTGCGAGTGGCGCGAGGCGCTTTCCGATAGCGACAAGCTCAGGCGTTTCAGAACCTTCGTCAACGATACGCGTGCTGACCCCAACGTGAGAACGGTGCCTGAGCGCGATCAGATCAAGCCCGATGAAAACGGCCCTGGCTGTATTGCGGGCCCGGGTCCGACGGACTGGCAAAAGCTCTGTCAGGAGGAAGACCTTGTTCCCGGCTCGGGAGTCGTCGCCTGGTGGGAGGGCGCCCAGATCGCTCTCTTCTGCCTGCCTGCGACAATCTCGGCGCCTGCACAGGTTTTTGCCATCGATAATCACGATCCGTTCTCGAAAGCCAACGTGATCGGGCGAGGCATAGTGGGTGATTTGAAGGGAGAAATTGTTGTGGCTTCTCCGCTCTACAAACAGCATTTCCGCCTGCGTGACGGGGTGTGCCTTGAGGACGGTACAGTATCACTCCGCGTGTGGGATGCGCGTATCAGGGAAGGAAACGTGGAAATTCGTGGCCGGGAGCCAGCATTGGAACCGGTCTGACCCAAGGCGATGGCACATAACACCATCCGGTCGGCATGTCCTTATTGCGGAGTAGGATGCGGCATCCTGTTCGACGTTGAAGACGGGCGGATCGTAAAACTGCGTGGCGACCCCGAGCACCCGGCCAATCGTGGGCGGCTATGCACCAAAGGCAGTTCCTGCGACAAGCCGATTACGGCTCCAGGGCGCATGCGTCATGCGTCCAGCCGGTCAGCGAGGGGCGCTCCAAGAAAACCCGTGGGTATGAGCGATGCGATCGAGGAAACGGCGCGGCGGCTTCGCGCTATTCTCGATACGCACGGGCCGGATGCACTTGCTCTTTACGTCTCTGGCCAGATGACGATGGAGGCGCAATATCTGGCGAATAAACTCGCCAAAGGTTACTGGCGTACTCAACATATCGAGTCCAATTCGCGCCTTTGCATGGCTTCGGCAGGAGCGGGATACAAGACCTCGCTTGGGTCGGATGCGCCGCCCGGTTCGTATGAGGATTTCGACCAATCCGATCTGTTTTTCGTTATCGGCGCGAATATGGCCGATTGTCACCCGATCCTGTTCCTGCGTCTGCTTGATCGCAAGCGGCTGGGCGCAAGGCTGATTGTGGTCGATCCACGGCGGACAGCGACAGCAGACAAGGCTGATCTCTTCCTTCAGATCAGACCGGGTACCGACCTCGCCCTCTTGAACGGTATTCTACATCTGTTGCTGGCATGGAATGCCATCGATCATGAATTCATCACCCGTCATACGCGCGATTGGGAGGCGATGATCCCGTTTCTGTCGCAGTATGGGCCCGAACGGGTCGCTGAGGTAACGGGCCTTGCAATCGATGATCTCAAAAAGGCTGCCGACTGGATCGGGGAATCGGGCTCATGGATGAGTCTCTGGACCATGGGGCTGAACCAGAGTGTGACCGGTACGTGGCATACGAACGCATTGTGTAACCTGCATTTGGCCACGGGTGCCATCTGCAAGCCGGGAAGCGGTCCGTTTTCGCTCACGGGTCAACCCAATGCGATGGGAGGCCGGGAGATGGGGTATATGGGCCCCGGTTTGCCGGGGCAGCGTAGCACAATGGCGGCGGCGGACAGGGCCTTTACCGAGACTATTTGGAATTTGCCGCCTGGTACGATCCGTGAGGCGGCAGGCTTTGGCACAATCGGTATGTTCGAAGCAATGTCACGCGGTGAGATCAGGGCAGTCTGGATCATCTGTACCAATCCGGTAGCAAGCGTTGCGCGTCGTGATGGCGTTATTGCGGGTTTGGAGAAAGCAGAATGCGTAATTGTGCAGGATGCTTTCGAAGGAACGGAAACGGGCTCTTACGCCGATATCCTGTTACCCGGTGCGCTCTGGGCGGAGGGAGAAGGCGTGCAGGTTGGTTCCGACCGGACCATGACCTTGACGCGAGCTGCCGTGCCTCCGCCGGGTGAGGCAATGCCTGACTGGGAAATCATTGCCCGGGTCGCGCGTGCAATGGGATATACCGGGTTCGATTTTTCCAGTGCCGCAGAAGTATTTGCCGAGGCAGCTGGTTTTGCCAATCCCCAAACCGGTTACGATATTTCGGGTATCAGTCATGCGCGCCTCGAGCAGGGACCAGTCCAGTGGCCCTGTCCACCTGGTGATACAAAGGCGCGTCACCCTGTCCGGTATAAGCCAGATCCTCTTTCGGGGCCGTATTTCGCCACAGATGACGGGCGTGCGCAGTTTCTCGCTCGGCCGTTTCTCGGTGCGGGAGAACAGACGGACGAGGCTTATCCATTCGTGTTCGATACAGGCCGCCTGCAGCATCACTGGCATACATTGACCAAGACAGGCACGGTCGACTCTTTGTGCAAGCTTCATCCCGGACCATTCATAGAGATCCACCCCGACATCGCACGTGATCTGGCGCTTGCTCCCGATGACCGTGTGATGATCCGGTCTAGGCGCGGGGCGGCAACGCTGCCGGTGCGCACGAGTGATCGTGTGCCGCCGGGCGTGTGTTTTGCCCCATTTCACTGGAACGATGCATTCGGAGAGGATCTGGCCGTGAATGCGCTGACGTCTGATGAGGTGGATCCGGTCTCGCTCCAGCCGGGGTTCAAACTTTGCGCAGTCAACCTGAGTCGGGTACCGGCTCCGACCAAGAGCATAGACTCTCAGCCGGTCGAGCATCTGGCGAGCCTGATTGGCATCGAGCAGGCCCCCCCACTGCCTTTGTCAGAAACTGCAAGGGGGTGGCTCAGTGGTTTTCTGGAAGGGTTACGCCTGTCTCCGCCTCTCCCCGGGGAGGTGCCGCTCGTACCGCCACACGCCCCGATTGCCGGAGGGGAACGTTTGCGTATCGATGGGCTCCTTGCGGGCCTGTATGCACGCAAAATGCTGCCGGCCTCTGACCTGCCCACCAAAGGGCCGACCGTTTTCTGGGCATCTCAGACCGGGCGCGCTGAAGCCGCCGCTCATACGTTGGCCAAAGCAATGGATTGGCCCTGTATCTGTCTGGATACCGTATCGGCCGACGATCTTCCGACGGGAGATGCCATATTTGTAGTGTCTACTTTCGGGGACGGCGATCCACCTGATAGCGCCGCCGCATTCTGGACGGGGCTGGAAGCCCGGACTGCGCCTATAACTGGCATGCGCCACGCTGTGCTCGCATTCGGCGACTCAACTTAGGCCAGTTTCTGTGGCTTTGGCCGGGCGCTGGACAAACGACTGGGGCAGCTTGGCAGTCAAACGCTTCTTGCCCGACACGAATGTGAACCGGATGACGACAATCGGGCGGATTGGCAATCTCGGCTTTATGCAGCGCTGGGAGTGGAAAAGACGGGGCTGACACGTCCAGGCCCGCCTGCAGATGACCCGCGTGCGGCCCCATTGGCAGTACGACTCTGCCGCAATGTGCGTATTACCCCTGCTGAGTCCGACCGCGAGACGCGGTTGATTGGATTTGATATAAATGGAACGGATCTTGCTTATGAGCCGGGGGATGCTCTTGGCATATGGCCATGTAACAGGTCAGATATTGTAGAGAGAGTGCTGAGCGTTCTCGGTTTTCCTGAGGAGACGGAAATTGTTCTGCATTCGGGCAAAACGACGACGTTGCGCGAGGCTTTGACCATACATTTTGACCTTTCGCGCGCCAGCGCTGCGATGCAGACCCACCTTGGTGCAGGCGCAGGCTATCTGCCGGACATGCTTGCCACTTCGGGACATGGTATAGCCCTGAGAGATATTCCTGTCCTTTTTCGCCGGCTTCAACCACGACTGTATTCTATTGCTTCGTCGCCGCTCGCCTATCCTGGTGAGGTACATCTGACGATAGGGGTTGCAAACGATCCTTATCCCGGTCTCTGTTCGAATTGGCTCGCTCGTCAGGGCACAGGTGGAGAGGTTCAGGTTTTTGTACAGAAATCGGGTCACTTTCGCTTGCCTGACGACGGGGCGATCCCGATCATCATGATTGGACCGGGTACAGGAATTGCGCCTTTCAGAGGTTTTCTGCAGCATCGGGCCGCCATCAATGCATCTGGTGGCGCTTGGCTGTTCTTCGGAGAGCGCCATGCAGCTTCGGGATTCTATTTTCGTGAGGAGCTTGAGGCCTTGCGTGATGCGGGCGTTCTTACGCGCCTCGATCTGGCATTTTCGCGCGATCAGGAAGCGCGTATTTATGTTCAGGATCGAATGAGGGCCGTCGGTGCGGATCTCTGGGGGTGGATTGCGCGTGGTGCCCATATCTACGTCTGCGGCGATGCAACGCATATGGCACGCGATGTCGATCTTACCCTGCGAGAAATCCTGGAAGAGCACGGGAAAATGGAGCTGTCGCAAGTCACCCAGTATATGAGCGAAATGACGCGAACGGGACGCTACGCCCGAGACGTATACTGAACTATGCGTGTTTTGATTGCCGACTCCAATTCGCATCGCGCTGTTGCGCTGTCTGAGCTGCTTGCAGCCGATACGGATCTTGAAGTCATATGCCCGGCTTCGGGCATGCCATTGATCGAAGCCGTAAGTCTGGGGAAACCGGATATTGTCTTGGTCGATCTGGGAACGGCCGATCGCGATGCGCTTGACAGTGTTCGTGTGCTTGCGGGAGCAGCGCAGAGTCGCCCGGTGGCGCTGTTTGTCGACCGGGATGATGAAGCCCTGATGCAGGAGGCTTTCGACGCCGGCGTATGCTCTTATAATGTGATCGGCGCGCTTCCACATGACGTCAAACCTGTCCTGCGTGCTGCCATCGCGCTTTATGCGCGTTTCCAGCAGCAGGCAGCTGCGCTGAATGAAGCGCAACGTCACCTGGCAGAGCGTGAGGTAATTGATCGCGCCAAGAGGCTGTTCATAATGCATGAAAAGGCAGGCGAAGCAGCCGCACATCGCTGGTTTCAAAAGCGTGCCATGCAGGAGGGAGACGCATGGTGGATGTCTGCCAGCAATACCTTGATGTCAATCTATCCGGTGCCAAACCATGACGGTCCCTCTTCGCATAGGGCTTCTTCGTCTGGCTGACAGTTTGCCCGTCATGATGGCCAGAGAGCTGAAATTGTTCGAGAAGGCCGGGATTGCGGCAAAAATCATGGTTGAGCCCTCATGGTCCAATATAGCCGATGGACTAAGCTGGGGGCATCTGGATGCCGCCGTCATGTTTCCGCCGCTCGCGATCATGACATATCTCGGAAAGCGTGGTCGCCCGACGCCGTTACTGGTCGCAGCCAACCTGTCTTATGGCGGCAATACGATCGTTTTGCGTGATGGTGCCCTGGAGAGAGAAACTGCGCCTCGATTGGCCGTAGTTCATGCCTACTCGACGCATTTTCTGCTCTTGCGACAATACCTGCTTGAGCATTGTCCTCAGGCTATCGACTGTGTTGCGATCATGCCCCCCGACACAATGCTCGACGCGTTGTCGACAGGAAAAATCGATGGATTTTGCGCAGGTCCTCCCTGGGGGGCCGCTGCTGAGAGGGCGGGGATCGGGCGCATAGTCGGTGGCTCAAGCTCTCTTCGCCCAGGCCATCTTGAGAAGCAGTTCGTCGTCACGGAGAAATGGGCGGGCCGGTATCCGGACGAGGCCGCACAATTGAAAACAATCCTTGCTGGATCGATCACCCAGTGTCTCGATCCTGATAAGCGGGTAGCGGTTATTGATATACTGACCCGACCCGTTCGGGACGAGGGATTTGCGTTCCCGACAGAGGCCGTCGAGACCACGATGCCGGAGAGCGGCTATCCACATGCCTTCGAACTGCACCCCTCCAAGGAGACGTCAATTGGCTGGATCGCCACGGAGATGCGCTCTTTAGGCTGGATCAATGAGGACGACGATATTCATCCATGGATGTAATCGTTGCGCGGAAGTGCGGTGCCGCTGCCAACAGGCTGGCGTGCGGCTATGAAGGCTCCGCGTACGAGAAGCTGATATTTATGGGCGCGTGCGATACTTTGCGTGAGAAGCACGCCTGTGAACTCTTGGTGCGATAAGCTTCGCCATTGTGCACGCGCCGAGTGACGCATCCTGCCAGTCCTGACCTTTCAGGCCTGGCATTGAAAGCCTGAGACAGGCAATCTCGTGGGATCGCCACTCGCTGTGCTCGCCAGGACAGGACGAGCTGGTAATGATAAGTGTTCGATTTTTCGCAGAACGCCGGCAGATCCTGAACGGTTTATAACGAATAAAACTGTGTGGGCAGAACT
This sequence comes from Colias nastes, assembly GCA_907164665.1. NCBI lineage: Eukaryota > Metazoa > Arthropoda > Insecta > Lepidoptera > Pieridae > Colias > Colias nastes. Next base: position 9,816 of record CAJQZM010034757.1, read on the forward strand.
TCTACGGAAAGCACCGCGCTGCCGTAATCGTTCTGCAAATCCGTTATATAGGCAGTTTCTCGCGTCCAGCGGAGATTTCTGCATTCGAGTGAATGCCAGCCCGGCACGGGAACATCGGTCAGATGTGCGCTGGAACTGCTCGTATCTTGCGGTTTGAAGAGCTTGATTTCTCCCACCAGAACGCCAAGATCGCGTCGATCGTCGAAGAACGGGCCGATTGCGTTGCTTGGGCGGAACTGTCTTGCCCGTAAAGCAAGCAGATCGAACGGCTCGTCTATGACAAACACGGCTTTATTTCCGTTGATACGGGCCGGTTTGACTTCGGTTTTTTCCGTTCACGACCAGACTGATCTCAGGGTTATGCGGTGTAAATGCCGGCATATTGAGTGCAGCGCGACGCACGATCTGGTTAAAGATAGGCTCGATTTCTCTGATATCCGTTACGACGGGGAAGCGTTCTGCAGCATTCAGTTCGCTCGCGTCATCGTTGAGCGACAAAAAATTCGGATGGCTTTCGTGTAGAAATGACTCCGAATAAACGCCATTGGCAACAACAACAGAATGATTTTTCAAAACAAAATGAAATATCTCATACTCGCGTATGGTATTGTCATAAAGGATTGTGGCGTTATTGACGAGCATTCTTGCGGGTATGAATTTTCCCTCCAGAAACAGACAATGCTCATCGGTAATATAAAGATCTCGGTCCGGTATGCCCTCACCCAGGGCATCTTTTCTGACGCACACAGGATAGGTGGCGCCATCTTCATGTACGGTGAGTCGCCTGTTTCCTGTGGCAAGAATGATATCTGTTTCTGTTCCACCTTGCGGAGTATGGATGATTATTTCATCTCCGGCGGTGAGGTTTTCGACAGCAACGGGACCTCGCGGTGTCGAGATGAGAGTGCCAGCCAGATAGCATGGGGCCGGGTAATTATACGTGACACCCTTTTCCGTGTCGGATGAGGACGTCGACGCCAGACTGAAACCATTGGGATCGTAGCCGAGACCGATATTAATGGATATCTGCTGCAATTTTCCGGAAATTGTTGCGTAGATCAGCAAGACACCGCTTGAAGGGTCGTACTGATATGAGTCGGTAACGCCTTTCGCAGCAAGATCGATAATGTCGCCGATACCGAAGCCAGTAACGGTTATTGACGATACTGACGTATTCGGGATGAATCCGATATAGTTGTTCCCACCGGTGAGATTGATTGTCAGGTTACTCGCTACGCCACCACCAGACACAGCCGCACAGCCAAAGGCGACCTGAGAGTTATTCATATTAATGGTTTGGCCAGTAATGCTCATGAATGTCGGATTGCCGTAGCAAAGCTGTTTGCCGCCGGCGGACGCGAGTGTGACATTGTTCAGATTGATTGTCCCTGACCCGGTCATATGGCAGCTGGCGTTGTAGTTGTAAATCGAGCAGTTATTTATAGTAATACTTCCATTGTTCGTAATATTTCCTGCCAGATTGAAAATCCTTTTGCGGTTATGCTGTCATATCCAGAGGCGCTGCCCTGAACGCCGCTCCCGTTAACCACCAGAACACCAGTTGCACTCAGCGTGGCGCTGTTCAGTGACGAGCCGTCCCATACACCAAGCGCAATACCCGCACCCTCACCCATATTAACAATCATGGTGCCGTCGATTGTAAAAGCCGCATCTCCAGGGTTGCCCGAAATCCAGCAAGGTACAAGTCCGGGATTGACTGTAATATTATTAATGTCACCTTCACTCGTGGTGCCTTCTGCCCACGTGAAACGGCTACTCAAAGTGGTATCGGTCATCGGATTATGCTCGTCTTACTTGAGATTACAGATTGAATCCGCGTATTTTGACGCTCCCGTCACGCTAAAGCAACCGTATAGACACGAGTGTTAATCTGGAGAGACGTATGGCTGTGCTCGTGCGTTCATACTGCGAAATACGCGTATCGATCCGTCGCCTGCTCTCTCTTGTGGAGCAAGGTCTTCGAATTTGAATGTTAAGACCTATAATCTTTGTTATGCTATTTTCCTGTGGTGGAGGTAATTCGTATATCAAACAGGTTATTTGCTGATTAATTCGAAGCTCTTAGAAGTGGCCGATTTGGTAGAATATTGCCGGTCGGGGAGCGGCGACGGAAACGGTGGGCATTCGAAAAAAAACGTGGAATCCGTAATGCCAATCGGTCTCCGACAGAAACATGGAATTAGCGGTATTGTCCGGTATCTTCCTGCCAGTCCAGGCTCGGACCAAGGTTTCTGAGTGGGATATGGCCGACATGACGCACGACGACACTTGCCGATAAAGCGTCGGGTTCGGGAGAAGTATCGGGGAGACAGCCGGAGTGAATTCCCGCCGGAGCGTTGAACGCACCACGAGCGGAGGTCATTTGCCGCTGTTGAAACCGATGTCGGTAGCCTATCGGTCCGGGTCCCGGCAGAAGGTATAGAGCAGATCGTTCTAGCGAAAGCGCGTTTGGCTTTCCATTAGCGGTGACAGCTCGTGGGGCGAGCGGGTTAGGCCTCTCCTGACCGGGGATCGATCTGAGCTAACGGCATTTTCTTGAGCGTGTTATGTCGGCGTGAGTTGAGTAGTCCCGGGTCAAACATTGCTATCCGGTTTGATGTATGAAGCGAATCTTGCCTGATTGAAACGAACTTTACCGAGAAGTAACGTAAATTCATGAAAGCAAGATTGTTTTTTACCAGATGCTTGAAATGAAGGATGAAATGCCGGAAACCTTTCTCCATACTGAGCGTAGGCATTAACGACATCGAACCTTCGTTTCTTCATCGTCTGTCGGCATTTTGCCGCGTGCTTTCAGGGGAATAGCCCGATGATCGGATGTTGCGCGTATTTAACGAATACGTAAGTGAAATCTCCACTAATCAGGGTCTATAAAGGGATGATCCCAATACGACCGAAGATCGAAGTGACTTTGGATTAACTTTAGGCGGGGCCGGATAATTTGGCGAACAATATAAACCTTTCTGGTGATTTTGCCAAAGCTGACGCCACGACTCCGGCGGACACGACGACCAACGTATACGTTGCTGCGAACAGCAATCGATGCTGGGTGTATGGTTCTGATGGCACCAGCAGCCAGGTTCATGTTGACGGCAATCTGAACATCACTCTGAGCGATAATTCCAGCATTGCTCTGGGCGATTACGGCGGTGACTACACAGCTGGGTCTGTAATAAGCTCGACGGGTGTCGTCACACTGACGGGCATTGGAGCGCAGGGTAACGTTAATCCTAGGCTGCGTTGACAAAAGACCTCAGCCATAGCCTGGCGGTGGCGAGATTGAGGAAGCTCTCGAAAGACAGAACGCTCTTGTCGTAGCGGGTGGCGATGCGGCGTTGCTGCTTGAGCTTGCCAAACATACGTTCGATGCGGTTTCGGTCCCGATAGCGGCGATAGTCGGGATGCTCTGGCGCTTTACGGTTCGCGCGTGGCGGGATGATCGGTAGGATGCCCCGCATCAGCAGGCTCTGGCGGAAACCGTCACCATCGTATCCTTTGTCTGCCAGCAATGCCCTCGGCGTAGCGGCCGGGATCGCCATGAGCGGCTCGGCGCTGGTGTAGTCCGATGCCTCACCACCGGTCAGGATGAAACCGAGAGGGCGTCCCTGATTGTCTGCCCGGGCGTGGATCTTGCTTGTAAAACCGCCGCGTGATCGACCAAGAGCGTTCGCACGAGCCCCCCTTTTCCGCCCGCAGCCGAGACGTGGCCGCGAACGCTGGTGCTATCGATCATGTGCTGCCAGTCATTGGTGAGGCCCAGATCGACCAGCGTCTGCAGCATTGCGTCCCATACGCCCTGCTCGGCCCAGCGGCGGAAGCGGACATAGACCGAATTCCACTTGCCATAGCGCTCGTGCATGTCTCGCCAAGGGCAGCCGACGCGCAATACATAGAGCATGCCGTTCAGGAAACGGCGGTTGTCGCCCGCAGGCCGCGCCCACCGGCCTCGCTCAGGCGGCAATAGCGACCCAACCACGTCCCACTCTGCGTCCGATAGGTCTCCGCGATCCATGGCTGCCCCATAAAAAGCAGCCTTGAATCAGAATGCAGCCCCTCTGGATACCCCTTTTGTCAACACGACCTAGTGTTACGCTTAATCTGCAGAACCTGTTCAACATAGCGGGTAATGTTGTAAATAACGGAACGATCAACGTAAATAATGCAGCTTTATTCAATTACAATCAGACCGGCAGAATAAAAGGTACCGGCACAATTAATTTGACCAATGTTACAATAGCGAGTAACTATTCAAACGCTCAGTACTATTACGCAAACAATACATTCACAAGCATCTCAAATCAGACCATTAATATGACCAATTCACAGGTCGTATTCGGCTCTTCGAGCAGCAGTAGTGGAGTAACAAGTGCCATTAAGAATGTCACTATTAATTGTAATGGTGGAGGCAACTACATTGGCATATGTCCGGCTATGCTGCCTAGCAATGTGTCGGGGCTGAAGATCAGAGGTTTCGGAAATGGAGATATCTTGGACCTCTGCTCATCGGGGAGTGCCGATAGTTGCTCGTACGATCCTGCGACAGGGTACCTGACGATCAATACAAGCTATGGCGGCAACACGGTAACTCTGACGATCGACATCGGTTTGGGCTATAATCCGGCCGGTTTTTCGACCTATAATCTGTTTTCGGGATCCAGTGAGAGTGGCATCAGCTATGCTGGAGCGCCGCCATGCTATCTGGCAGGCACGCTGATCGATACAGCCCGCGGTCCTGTGGCGGTGGAAGACATCACGCTTTCCGATCGTGTCATGGCGTTTGAAAACGGTCAGGAGGTCCGCCGCCGAGTTATCTGGGTCGGGAAATCACAGGTCGAGGCACGCTGTCCTTCTGTAATTGTTCGCCAGAATGCGCTGGGCGATAATATGCCGTACAGGGACTTACATGTGACAGAAGAGCACTGCATGTTCTTCAACGGGTGTTTTGTTCCTGTCCGCATGCTGGTCAATGGTCATTCCATCGTTCTGGACAAGCCTTCGGACAGCTATGATGTCTATCATATCGAGCTCGACACGCATTCTGTCATCAGGGCGAACGGCGTATTATCCGAGTCCTTTCTGGACACAGGACACATTGCCTTTGAAGGACGTGATAGCCGGGATCTGACCTGGGAGCACGATAGTGCTGCCCCCCTTTGCACTGCCCGCGAATTTGTGGAACCTCTCTTCCGAGACATCGCAGCGCGTGTTCCGGGGCTGGTCGTGCCGAAGGATGAGCCCGCTGCTGACGCAACGGCGGATATTGCTCTTCTTGTTAATGGTAAGACGCAGGTCGCACCGACCCGCCGCAACGGGCGTACTTTCGTTTTCTCGATCAATGAACCCATACGCTCATTGAGCATCCTGACCGAGGCAGCGACCCCTAGCGACGTGATCGGGCCGTTTGTTGACGACAGGCGCGTGCTCGGTGCGCTGATCGGCGCAGTCAATCTGTTCACCCCTCAGGGCATGGTTGCGTATAAAACCCACCTTTCCGAGCCTGCTTTGACCGGGTGGCATGGCATGGAAAGCCCGCGCTATCGCTGGACAGGCGCGCAGGCCGAAATTCCGAATATCCGCAGCGATTTTGAGGCAAATATTGTCTCGCTCGAAATTTACGCCTGAGCCCTGTCTCTGGAGGGGTGTATGAATTCGCCAGGATCCGGCCCTTATCGAGCAAGTACAGGATAGAGGCCGGATCGCACGCCGAAGCGACCCGGCTCCCGGCGCAACGCGACGCATTGGAGGCGAACATCCGTTGCGTCGCCTCTTTCTGACAAGTCCTTATGGTAGTTGTCTTGGCGCCGCGGTCGTAACGTAAACCCTACACATGAATAAGGCGCGCGTATGCGATGCAAGACGCCCCGTCTGTGGGAGCAGAAAAGCAAACCTGTCTTGCTGCGCTAAGAAGTGTGAACTATGGGCCTCGAACCTCAATACTCTGGGTAGTCCGCATCACTATTTCCAATGATTTGAGGTGTCTCGCTGTCTACGCGCTTCTTCCTGTTTCTTTCTATTCCCATTCTTGGACAAACGCTCTGGGAAGGCAAGAGCTGATTTCGAAGGTGCTCGTGGGTTGTAATTTGCCCGGCATGATTGGATGAAGCGTTGTCAGAGTTCTTCAGGCGATGTCGGGGAGAATGAGCGATTGATAGCTCTCCTATCAATCATAAAATGTGCTTATAGTGATCGATAGGTGGTAGGGTATCGATCATCCGTTGGAACGGGTTGGGATCGCTCACCTCTGGCTCGAAACCATTCATCCTTTTGAGGATGGGAATGGTCGTCTTGGTCGTGCTCTTGCAGAAAAAGCACTGGCGCGAAGTCTCGAAATCTCGGTGGTGATGGGACTGGCCGCGACCATCAATACTCATAAAGAAGCGTATTACGATGAGCTGCACCGAGTGAGTACATCCAATTACATCGAGAGCTGGATGGCATGGTTCGCAAGTATCGTTCTCGAGGCACAATCCCGGACAATTGCCACGATCAGTTTCGTCGTGGAAAAGGCGCGGTTCCTTGATGGTCTGAGAGGACAGCTCAATCCTCGCCAGGAGAGAGCCGTACTCCGGATGCTGGCTGAGGGATAGACGGCTTTCGAGGTGGTTTGAGGGCCCAGAACTATCGCGCAATCACCGGAGAACCTCCGCCACAGCCGCGCGTGATCTGGCGGAACTAGTCGTGCTCGGGGCATTCACCAAGACCGGAGAGAACCGCTACGCTCGCTATTCTCTCAATTTCGATAGCTATGTTTGATCGTTGCAAGACCCGATGCATCGCATATGTCTGATCATTCGTTTCATTGGTGCCGTTCTGAATCGGAACAACTCTGGTTGTGTTGTTCCCCCGACGCATGGCGCTTCGAAGGGGTAGCCATTCGGATATCAACTCAGCCTATCTCGAGCTCACGCCCCCCGTTCCGACGCCAAGCAATCAAGACACCTCTTGCGGTCGTCAGACTGACCTCAGTTCCAAGGGCGCATTCCTTAACCATCGCGACCCGCCATCCTTTTTTCAACAATGTCAAACGAACGGCTTTGTCCCGCGCCACATTTGCCTCGAACTTGGAAATCCAGAATTTAGGTCGCGTCGACGGAGTGGTAGCGCATCTACAGCCACGATGATAATGCCAGAAGCAGCCATGTACGAAGATAGTTGTCTTGTATTTCGGCAGAATCAGGTCCGGTTTCCCACGAACTCCTTTGGCGTGAAGCCGATAGCGAAAGCCCAATGCGTGTAGGGATTGGCGCAAAGTCAGCTCTGGCTTTGTATCCTTCCCCCGGATTCCGGCAATCATCCGGGATCTTGTTGCTTTGCTGACGACTTCTATCATTTGCCTTCTGGCTTCAAGCTGAGAACCTATTATGCAGCTGTTCGTTTGAATTCGAGAGGTTCCTGTCTTGTCAGCCACTTTGGGCATCGTTGATCTGTTTGCCGGACACGGTGGCTTGAGTGAGAGGTTTGCCTCATTCGAGGTCAACGGACGCTCCCCTCTTCACATTGGGATTTCGGTTGCGAAGGAGGCGTCGGCATATCGGACCCTGCGGCTACGCGCTTTCCTGCGCGCCCATCTATCCCGGCACGGTGCCTGCTAGAAGCCATCCTGAAGTTTCATGCCGGTCTGACGGACGAACCGGACTGGTCAGAGATCGACGCCGCCTCTTGGGTAGAGGCGGAGGGCGAGGCTCAATGTCTGGAACTAGGCAGTGATGCGGCTGCAGCAGCCATCGATAAGGTCATCACCAGTTTGGCACGGGCATCTGACGACACGATCTTGATTGGGGTGCCGCCCTGCCAAGCTTATTCACTTGTCGGGCGGGCTCGTTCGCGTGGCATGGCTGATTACGTCCCAGAGAAAGACCAACGCCATTACCTGTTTCGAAAATACATATGCGTGCTTGATCGACTGAAGCCGGCTGACTTTATAGTGGAAATGTAAAGGAAATGAAAGCTGAACAGTAGTCTACTAGGGGCTGAACACTGCCGAATATTGTTTCCTCGTAACCTTACTCATAAAACCCTCCTCTCCTAGGCCGGTCTATAGCTTACGCCCCTATCCAAAAAATGGGGTCTACCTCTACCTCGCGATGTTCGATCACCGCTCTATTATTTCGTCGATTGAACATGTATGAGCGGTGCCCCGTGTCGACCTGTGGACGATCAGGCAGTTTCCAGAATATGGACGGTGATGAATTGGCCTGGCCTGGCCTAGCCTGGTCGGGAAGCCGAGCAGCGTCGCAAAAATTACCGAGAGGTCCTAACGACCGATGATACTATCTGAGCGCATGCAAATAGCAGTGTTTATCGCCTCGAACCTGGTGTCTTCAACTTGATGACATAGGCGATGATGGCCGCGACCGGTTTGAAAAACTCTGGCGGTATTTCGGTATCCAGCGGCAATGTGTAGAGCCCGCGTGCGAGAGGGGGGTTGTTGACGATTGGCACACGGGCGTCATCTGCTGCGGCACGAATGCGTGCCGCCAGTTCGTCGGTGCCTTTGGCTACGATTTTGGGTGCGGCCGGGGAATCGTTCTCATATGCAAGGGCTACCGCGTAATGAGTGGGGTTGGTGACAACAACGGTTGCCGTTTTCACCGATTGGAGCATGCGTTGTCGGGCGCGACGCATCCTCAATTGATGTCTTTTGGCCTTGATCTTGGGATCACCGTCTTCCTGCTTCGTCTCGTCCTTTATATCCTGGTGACTCATCCGTAGCTTCTGGAGGCGACTGTATCGCGTCCATAATTCATCGAGTACAGCGATTAAAACCTGAACAATGAGGATAACGAGGGTGGCGTAGACAAACCAGGAAACGAGCTCCTGTGTCAGCCGACGAATAGTCCATCTCTCCGCTTCAGGGGCGATATGCAGCGTTCCGCGTGCTACGTTGTATAACACAACACCAAACACCAAAAATTTCGCCAGGCTCTTGAGGAGTTCGACGAGATTTCGGGCACTGAACACACGTTTGACCCCGGCGGCAGGAGACAGCCGTTTGAGGTCGGGAGCAAGCGCCTGAGGCCTAAACAGGAACTGTGTCTGGAAGAGACCGAAACCTATGACAGCTGCCATGCATGCCCCACCGAACGGAGCGATCAGGAGGATTCCTTCAGCAAACGCCTGATGGACGATACGCCCGATCGTTGCTGTATCGTCGATCGGGGTGGAGAAGTGCTCCAGCAATCCATGCATATGGGTGATAAAGCGATATCCCGAAGTCGCCCCGGTCATTGAGAATACCGCAAGGAATATTCCCAGCACCAGCAGCATCTGTGTTTCACGCGACTGGGCAACATTTCCCTCTTCCCTTGCTTTGGCAAGGCGGCGCGGGGTAGGGGCCTGTGTGCGATCTTCGCTGCTTCCTTCCTCAGCCATAGACTTGGCGCGAAGTACGAGTTGGGTGGGCTAGGTTATTGGAATGCATGGATGCCAGGAAGCTGAAGAAGTGTTTCCTGCATACGTTCCTGCCAGACGCCAGTGATGACCTGAATCAGGAGAGCGATCAGGAATACGCCGCCCAGAAGCTGGGCAGGCATGGCAATTCCGTAAACCTGAATAGCAGGCATCAGTCGGTTCAGTACGCCGAGAAGCGCAGGCCACAGGGTGCCGACAAGAACGAACGGAGCAGCGTATTGGAGGCCAAGCCTGAAGCTCAATGATACGCTCATGACAGCAGCCTGCGCCATATCATTCAGAAAAGGGAATTGGCCCGGCAAGAACACTTTGTAAGAGCCTGTGAGCGCGGCGAGGGGCAGGATATACAATCCTGTCGTCAGAAAAGTACCGGGATGAGGAAAGAGGCCATATGACTGATGGCGGTACTCGAGGCGCCCAAGTCAGGGTCGGGTTGTAAAACACTCGCCAGACCCGTGAAAGTTGCAATGAACTGCATAGCGATGATGAGTGACATCGCGATCAGTCGCGCCATCCATCCGATGAAAGTTCCTATAAGCAATTCCTGAGCAATCATGACGATCAGGAGAGCCGGGCTCTTGAGGGCTGGCGTCACCACGGGGGTGAGCACAGGCTCCAGCAGCGGGACAAGCAGGAAAGAGATCGTGACAGCTATACCTGCGCGCACTGTCATGGGTGATGTGGACTCACCCAGCCCTGGCGCTACCATGACAAGTGTACTGACACGGCACAGGATCATCAGATAGACGGCTACCACATCGGGGGATGGAAGAGCCAACATCTACCTTTTCCGCATTATTCCGAACAACGCCCGCCGTGTCGACATTGCTCTGTTCATGATCCGCCAGCGATGACCATCTGATCGAAAATCTGCATCGCATAATTATGCAGGGTCGCGTAAATAAACGAGCTTGTCAGCATAAGGGCAAGCATTGCAGCGACAAATTTGGGTACAAAAGATAGTGTTGCTTCGTTGACCTGGGTAACTGCCTGGAAAAGCGAGATCAGGATGCCTGCTGCCAGCGAGGCGAGAAGCGACGGGGCACCCATCTTGACCGCTACGAACAGGGATTGCTGCAGGATCTCGTGAATGTCTACCGTATGTTGCATGCCGTTCTGCGTTCAGATCGACATTTTCATTACATCTTGATAGGCTTGCACAAAGCGATCACGAACTGCGGTTACGGTCTGCAGCGTCAATTTTGCCTCAGCGACAGATGTCGCGATCTCAGTCATATCCCCATGTCCTGAGAGACCAGCCGCGGTCTGGGTTTCGGCAACTTTTCCGGTATGCACCGCATCTTGCAGCGCACCACTGAGTGCGTCACTAAAACTTCCGGTACCAATGCTGGAGGTGTCAGCTTGTTTGGCCGGGCCCGTTGCGGATTGCAGGCTACGCTGAACTTCTCCATACGCGTTCATGGCGTCGAAACTACGGGTGGTGACGTCGCTGATCATGAGCCTCTACCGAATCATCTGCCGCAGGGAGGGCAGATTGTTGCCAAGGTCGTTCGTAACGTGAACCTATCATGACAGCAATATCTTTCGGCAGCGTTATCGGTGCGCCCACTGTGACATCACTTTTCCGGCGTCGGGCTTTTTGAGGAAATTTGTCGTGTCATGCTTCAGCTGTGCGACTTTTCGGGTATCGTGGCCCAACCATCGAACGAACCTTCACGAAGGATATGAAAGTGGTTTCACCGCGAGGCTTGTTCCTCTCTGCGCGCGCGGTCTTGTGCGCTACGGTACCGTGTCTGGCGACGGGGTTAACAGGAATGTCGGCTCCGGCTTACGCTGGTACAGTGTTGCCCGGGAATGGAGACAGCATACGTTGTCCCTCTGGAGTTGTTCGGATCGCCGAGGTGCAGGCAATTGTCGATTATGTCGGGCAGGAAGCAAAAAACAGGGTGATCGGATCGGCCTCAATCGAGGTGTGTTCTGATAACGAGACAAAATATATAGATATCATAACACGCGGCACGCCTGACGACGTTTCGAACAATGGTCAACAGGGACAGAAAAGCGGGATAGACGGATCAATCCAGATTCACGGCCGTACTGCGCAGCTCAATACCAACGTCTATATTCCGTTGACGGAATCCGATGCCATGCAGTGCAACAGGCAGGAGGAATCACAACCTGATGGCGTTTGTAAACCACATGCCCAAGTGGCCAGTTTTACCGGCACGTGGGTTTTTTCTCTTGGAAAATGGAGGATGTTCCGGACCGGCGCTGAAACCGAAGGGGGTTCGGTCATCGTGGCGGCGCGTATACTCAACGGTCCGGTTGAGTAAGGCTCTAGCTACCCATGGGATGAACAGGCCCCTTGCTGTTGGAGGCGAGGGGCCTGTTTTATTTTACTGGA
>CAJQZM010034758.1:0-28749 GCA_907164665.1 Colias nastes
GCTTGGTGCCGGTACTCGACCGCTTTTAAAATCTTTCTTTCCTCCTTTATATTCTTACTAATATTTAATGGAGTGTAAGAACTTAGTTTTAATGCAACCGTTTTGCATTTTAACGATCAACATATTGGATACTATACGCACGTTTCTTAAGTACAAATATAACAGAGAAATTGTCGAAAATCATTACTACTTTTGCGTAAATAGCCTTTTCTCGTAGTAGGTAGGTACATTGAAACCACCACATAAGTTTAGAAGTATGATTGCCCATATGGGACCCATTTCTTGCGAAACATATGGTACCGTAGGTCATGCCAAAATTCTACAATAACTATATTATACTATGAGTTAACACAGAGGTGTTCATTCGATAGGTATTATGTTTTATGTTTATCATAATTATTTATATCTTTGTGTATTTTTTATGAATATGTTAAATGTATTTTAATTTAGACAACTCATTGTGGTTGAGAAGAACTGTAACGATAGGAATGGTTTTGTTTAATAAATGAATAAATATTTTAATAAGTGATCTATTGTTATGGATTACTTATAGTTAACATTATTATTTCCTTATAACTTTAAACTTTTAAATATTGGTAAATATAAACCGAAAATGATTTTGGAAGTGAGATAAATGTTATGACTTATGAAAATGTTGATATTCAGAAAAACACACATAACGCGTGGTTTAATCTCTATATTTCGTAAAAGATAAAATTTTGATCTCTTACTCTTACGATAAAAGTAGTAAATATCGTAAGATTGTTAATCCGTTAAAAAGAATTAAATATTAAGATGTACTTTACACTAATGGGTGTTATCATAAAAATAAAAGCATTTTTATTTGAGCAGACATTCACAATATAAAGTGCTAAGATATTTATACATTTATCGTAAGAGTAAGAGATCAAAATTTTATCTTTTTATTCTTCTAAGTTCTTTTTGCACTATTACAACCTATTTTATTTACGCACTTCTTTTATTCATTCTAACTACTTTAGGTATTTCAGCAGATTACAGACTCTATAAATTTGAAAAGTCCTAATTAGTAATAAGTGATATTTAATAAACAACCCAGTTTAGCAGTTCGAAAATGATATAGTTTTGATACAGAAATTGAGAGGCGGGAAGCAGGCACGCCAGGCAGTTCACAAATAACAATGCGATATGAAACTTTGGGCTAACTCAAATTTCGATTGAGTGAACTACCGGCAGCCGCGCTGGATAACTTTGATTTCATTCTATCGAATTTAACATCTTTATTTAATTAATTAAAACAAAACACGATATCGAAATTACTAAGGATCAATGGACTGGAGTTTAGAATATGAAAACACGAATTGTTGAAGTTATAATTTGGACTTATCAAAAGCTTTTGTTCGCTCGGATTTTTCGTTTCATGAGGTAACATTTCTCTTGTAATATAATGAACAGAATAATGCAAGCGCGGGTAATATTTTATACTAAATTGGGTGTCTTATAGCGAGGTGGTAAGATCACACAATGTACACTAGGAGCGATATATCATACATGTTATAAAGGCTGCAAAGCGGACAAGAGGTTGGCGGCACGCGGTCTCCTTAAAAGTAATTTTACAAGAACCCGCTATTTTTCAGCGTAACAATTTTTCATGATACTTGGTAATGTATTTTAGTGGGAATTATGTGCTATTTATGGTTTCAGAATCAAGACTAAGCTTTGAACGAGTATTTTCGATTTTAAACAATTGATAATTTGTTATTGGTTAAATGTTCGTTCGTAAGTGGGCGGTGGAGTGGTCTTTATGTGGCCAATTTGATTTAATGTCTCCTATCTATTATTTATAAATGTAAGAGGATTAATTAGTGTTAACCATGGACCTATATACTCAAGGTGTTTAACTTATCTAGTCTTATTACTGATCTTTCATCAAAGAGCGAATACAAAACATAATCATGTATGCAGAATTTCAAGCAAAAATTTATTATCCACAACCCAAAAAAATGTTCGTCAAGGGAACCAAAACTTTCCATTGTTTCTCCCTAAATTATTGAAAATACAAAAAGTAAGTTCCAAGTATTTCATGAATATCGACTGGTAAATAAAATAACGCAGTCCCACTCGTATACATACGTCCCCGCGGTACATTCGTGGGAACGAGCAAAAACAAGTGAAAATAAAGTGAAAACATTGTTATTCTCGTGTGGATTACTTTGTGTCGTGTTATTTCAGCCGGCGGCGGTGTCTCGCCGGATAACAAACTATGTACGTTTCATATATTTAAATTTAAAAATAATTACGTGACTTACAGAATCTGGGACGAGCTAATTGAGTCAATTACGCTTTTGCGGCTCCGCGACGCGTGAGAAATGTTTGTCATATACCATACATCTAGGTGCCCTCAGTTGCGAAAAGCCACGGCTTACAAATTAAGTACCAACACGTGCGAATTTCAATACCGTGTGTAAAATGTGAAATAGACATAATGTGGTATATTTTCAAGGTTGGTATGTAGCCGTTCTATTTCCTGCTAAACACACGGTACAATCACATAGAAAATAGAATTCGGGATAAAATATACGGCAGATTGAAATTGATAGGCGTTATCTCAAATTGGTCTTCATTTGTGTATGGACCAGTGCAGGCTATATCCGTGTACAATGGCGGGGTTGTCGAGGCGCGTATTTGCGAGTGTAAATTGAAACATGTCGAGAGTTAATTGCGTCCAGGTCCGTAAGGGACGCACCCCTCTAAGGATAATCCGCAGCCCTCCCTAGCGGCCTTCTGCCTTGATAGACGAGTAGTGCAGATTAACTACAATTATTCCAATCTTAATTGATAAATGATTAGTATTTTGGGCAGATACTAATGCCTAATGATTCTACACACGCCTAAATATCTTGAGTTTGTTTTAGGGTCGTTTTAATGTTGGTTTAGCTTTGTTTTGTAATACTTAGTCTGCTTTTTATTTACTTGTTAGGTTAAGTTATTTTCGTTTCGTAGTTATTTTTTTTATCGGTCATATTATCATAAAGTAAGCGCTTTCCTTTACCTGTATTTTCTTAAAATGATCAATCGCTTTACCATGTGGGCGTACTTTGTAGTAGCGATGCATAAATACATACATAATGATAAAATGGAGAGAAATCCTTAAAGTAAATAATGATCAATAAAACCCGATGTTTGCATTGGTGTTGTTAATCATTATTTTACGTTCCGTAATTGAAAATGATAATTATTGAATTAAACTGTTATGTAATTAATTTGGTAGAATGCTGTAGGTAAGTATTATTTATTTAAATACGATTATTGAAAATATGATTATTTCGATCAGATCCCAATGCATCACGCCACTATTAGACGTTACTGTCTTGTAGATTGAATTAATTTTCTGAATACCAATTTCAAATAGCAAGCTGTGAATTTCTTGGCGAATATTAAATAGGATGAGGTATTTAGTTCAGAGTGGAAATTGAAACATGTCAGGAGTTAATTGTCAGTGGAGTCGCTGAGACAATGGTTGACTGCTGGCAAAGATTCAGTGTGCTGGTGAATACTGTACCTTTTGAATATTGACTATTCCCAACCATTCTTAGAAGCTTTGAGCCATAAATATTCATTTCGCGTAAACTATATTAATATGCAGGCTTAGATCGGTTAGATTCTGGAAAAGTGGCCTGCGTGTGATAAACTTTCTTGCTTATATGTATTATCTTTTTATAGAAATGTATAAATTTATCATAATATAAACACAGATAGTACTTAATAATGTTATGTTGTTTTTGTTCAAATTATGTCATGTAATGAGCAAATACGTACAAGGAAGAAAACAAGTATTTGCAAATTGTTTTTTTCTTATCTATCAACAACTATCCTATGAATTTAATATACAAGAAATTGTATTTGCTATATTCTTTTCATATTCATAAATAATAAAGTCGATCCCGCTTATAGAAATAAAACAAACAAGATGTAACGTAAACAGTACGAGGAAATACAAAATTTATTAAACTGACATATCTGTACATTACATTAGAGGACACGAAACTTAATCCCTACAAAATGATACGATCATAAGCGATGGTTCAACTGTTAACAATAATGCGCTATTAACAGCTCGTTATTTGATAGGCTGCGGTGCAAATGAATTGTTTCAGCACTCATGTTCCTCACATCAATGGGCTTCGAGTACATGTAGCTTGTTACCAATATTCCATTATACAGAACGGAGGGTTAAAGTTAATGACATTGCGCCTTTTAATTAATTCATCGGATAAAGGCTATTTTCGATCCCGTGAAATACTTTTACAAGCTGAAGTAAAGAATGATATTGGATATATGATTTTGAAATTTTAATATGTATTTATTAGGTTTGGGAACACATTTAAGTATATGTTCAAGTCGAATATAAATAAATTTACATAGATAGAGCATATTTGAATGTTTATTTAAACATTATTTGTAAGAGAAGATAATCTCAGTAATCTTAAGTAAACGCCAAGCGTAGTTACCTATACCTATTATGATCAACAAATGATTAAGAACGTTAAATATTAAATCACAGTTGCGAAATATTTTATTCACAATTCGACAAAGTGATTCGATATCATTTTAGCCAATATCTAAACAACAATGTTGTAAAGTCTAAGCTTGACTTATTTATAAGTAAGGCTTACGGTTTTAGGCCGTGACAGTAGGTGTTGATTGTTATCTGTATATTGAAATTACAGCACAACACAAATTACATACAACTGAGAAACGCCATTAATTAGGTACAGATAATTACACATTCCATTTGTCCAGTTAATCCCGGTGTTATCGCGTGGCGTTTGATAAGGGTCCTCTTGCCGCTTGAGGTGCGACATTCCTATCTAACCCAATATCTCGGTATCCTAAAAATATGAAACACTAGCTTCTCGCCCGCTGCTTCGCCCGAGTAATATAAGGAAAGCCCGCATAGTTCCCGTTCCCTTATTTTCGTGATAAAAACTATCGTATGTGTTAATCCAATGTTACCTTCTATATGTGTGCCAAATTTTATGAAAATTGGTTCAGCAGTTTTTACGTGAAGGAGTAACAAACCAAACAAACAGACAAACATACAAACTTTCGTAATTTTAATATTAACTAGTAGGATTTTAATATTTGATTACTTCTCCGGTCCTACGGCATTCTTCCGCTACACACGTATTCATCAACTTGATGACCCGTTGCGCATAATTTTTGATATTGATTTGAAAACATTGCGAAAAGCTTGAATCAGAAAATTCCCATCATAAATTCGAAATTAGATATTGAAGCTCTCAGACCAAAGCTTAATTGAATGTTATACAGAAAAGTTTAAATGTTTTCAATTTAAATTGGTTCTTGCATAAAAATAAAACATTCTATTACTGACTAGTTATTAGTAGGACGGATAATATTATTTTAATTGTCAATATTATGCAGCCTACGTGTTTCTAAATCAAGAATAATTTTCAGAAAAGTGATTTTTCATGGTAGTGTAGGCGATTAAGTTTCTCTATTGATCCAAGTTACCTACAAGCCTCAGGGGGTGGCATTTGAACATTTGGTATATTTCTCCTTGTGCTAATAATAAGCTTATAAATATTAAATCTGATTGTAATTAATAACTTATTACTGATTTTAATTAACTATGTGTTCAGTTGTAGGCATTTGCATAATCCTTGATTACCTCTTTTGTGCAACGGTGATGTAGGTCACTTCTATTATTTAACGAATTATATATGTATGTTATTCATCGAATCATGTGATTATTAAACATTAAAGCTAGTCTTGGCTATATTACAATGTGAAATTCAGAGCCATTCATCATAAATAATTCATATAACATTTTTGAGAAGAGTGTAATATATCAAAAGATTCAACAAAAACAAACACAATATAAAGAACAATGAGAAAAAGGGAAGTTACATCAGTTATTTCACCTAACCTCGGAGAATATTTTTGAGGCTTTATTGAATAAATATACATAATTTTACGCTGATACTTACTAAGTAGCTTTGAAGTTGAAGCTACGTAACATACCAAAATACATGACGTAGGTATGTGTATATTCAACCAATTTATTTCACAATAATTAATAAAATAATTTAATAGCGCATACACATTATTTGCTTGGCTATCAAGCAATGAAATCACAATGATAGAGGTTTTGAAGAACTAGAAAATGCATAGGGAATCGTACTTATTAACAATTCTAGATGAAACCAAAGCCAATGCTTAGTACCCTTAAAATTAAATCATTTGTACTATGAATACTCACTGTAAGCTTGATCTAACTACGAACATGGGTACGGAGCAGGTATCGTTGGCGGGCGGGCAGCGACAGTTGGCAACCAGGAATAATTCTAGAGCAATTTCATCGCCACAAACTGCAGTCGTCACCTGCCACCCGCCTGTACCTCCATCCGTTGCAAATTCACTGGATGTTTTATGTGGCTGACGCGTTTTATGCATCCACTATGTTCAATTTGCGGTAAAATATTCCGCTAAGTTATCGAGAAATGCCAATATTGCTCACGATTGGGCAAATTACTCGTCCACTTGACGGAGTATTTATAGCGTGTTCACGACTTCCCACAGTTTTGATGGATTTCAATTGAATTTTAAAAGTTGGCATCGTTTGCCAAATTTTTGTGGACAAATATTATCTATAAGCAATAACACTTTAATAAATCTCTTTTTATTGTATTGATTCCATCACTGTTTTGTACGTGACGTATTTCTGCATAAAAATAAATATGGAATATGTCACGCCGCAAACGGGAACAAAACAAAAACAAGAGATATGGAAACAAGGAAACTCCCATTATGTAATTAAATTATGTTAATAAAGTTTGTATAAATTATTTATAATAGCATACTTGATAATAAGAACTCTTAGAGGTATCTCATCCATTTCGCGGCTAATAATAATAAAATAATGAAACAGCCGTGTTCAGACAGAGGAATAAATTTTCCCCTGAAGACTGTAAAGTTTAATAAAGCAAATAGAAATGGATTTACGTGTACTGCGATATTTGAGCATATTTAAAGAGATTTATTACCGACGAAATAAGGCCCGCTGTTCTGAATTAATTTAAAATGATGCCTAATGAAGTGTCGGGGCCCTCGGAACACGTAGCGTCGCCTATGTTTAGATTTATACTGTGCAAACGTAGGCGATGTTAAATGCTACTGATAAATTATATGCCATTCACAATTAATTTTTCTTTTTATGTCCCCACTTGTTGTTATTTTAAAGGGAAACGTTATAATTATGATTTCATTTTCATCCTTGTATATTGAGTCATTAGTATAACGTCCAGTTCACCTTAATAATTCCACTCTAACTTTTTCTTCCAATGTTTTTCCACACTCAAACTTATTTTCAGTTTAAAACTCTACTAAACTTCGCATGCTTCATTTCACAGCTAATTATTCAATTGTTAATTTACAAACTACGTACATAAATTTTCAAACATATTCCATTTGTTACGTAACGAGTGTGAAGACTTCAATGGCCACAATATTTCCAAGAACAACTTACTAGCCTGCAGGGTATTATTGAATGACTTTTGAATTGGGTTACTGTGCTTCAACTCTATTAAAAGTTACGTCGGGACAAGCGTGTCGACGCGTTGGTTTTGTTCGCTTCAGACATTGTTTGTGCCGAAATGAAAATGGTTACGTAATAACTTCACCTATGCATATAAAGTTGATGCATTCGTTTGATTGTTAGATACAATTTTTAATTTGATATATTGCGGCACAAATCCAGTCGCTACGGGAGGCGATGGTCGAACGCATGAACTTGTCCTTACAGGCTGTCTCCGAGTGGGGCGAGGCCAATCTGGTCAAGTTCAATGCGACCAAGACCCAGGCGTGTCTATTCTCCGCAAAACGGAGTCCATTCAACCTGACTCCGTCCTTCCAAGGTGTATCCGTGCCGATAACTGACCGCCTCGAGCTTCTTGGAATCACCTTAACGCCTACTCTTAATTTTGGTTCATACATTGAATCCAAAGCCCAAGTAGCCTCGAAAAAGCTTGGTATACTGGCGAAGGTGAGGCAGTATTTCAGTCCGGGACAGTTGCTCAATCTCTACCAAGCACAAGTCCGTTCGTGCATGGAATACTGCTCTCACCTCTGGGATGGATCTGCCAAGTACCAGCTGGAGTCGCTTGAGGCGATAGAGAGGCGTGCCAAGAGGCTCATAAACGACGATGTGCTAGTAGGCAAAAAACTCCAGAGCCTCGCCCATCGCCGCAGAGTGGCAAGTCTATCGGTTTTTTACCGGATACACTTTGGAGAGTGCGCTGCGGAATTGCACGACCTAATTCCGCCATCCCCGTTTTTCCATCGTTCGTCGAGGCGCACAGATTCTAGGCATCGCCACATGGTTGACGTTCCATGTACCCGGACTAAGCGGTTCGGATCGACATTCTTTATTCGAACCGCTAGGGACTGGAACATGCTTCCTGAATCTGTGTTCCCCGATGAGTACAATATGGGGGTCTTCAAGAGGAGAGTGAACAGGTACATTCTAGGGAAGCACGCTCCATCTTAGGCCACATCTCAGCTTACCATCAGGCGAGATCGTGGCCAAGCGCTTCCCTATCGCAGCATAAAAAAAAAAAAAAAAAATTAAAATCGACTTCTGGCTTTGTGTAAAAATGTAGTAATGGCTGATTTTGCAGAGCGTTTTTAATGCGTTTCTATTTTATGCAGTGGGATTTTTTCATATTTCTCTCAATTACTCGTTAAGTCGTTACGTTATGTGAAATGCTTGCTTTTTGAAGATATATTTTGTTAAATTATGCAAAATTTTTACATCTATCACAAATTCATGTGGAAGTTTTTGATTGACAGGATGTAGAGTTAGAAAGCTTCAGAATAAATTTAGATGTAGGCTGCTTAAGTAAACTAATAGCATTGTTACCTATGATAAAAATAGCTTTATGAAGTACTGCAATCGAGAACACAAGTACACGATTAAATAACATCTCAGCTCAGTACATTGCAATTATTTCTGATTCCCTCTGGTTCTATGTTCCAATTACAGACTCTATTGTCTGATATTATTAATAGGAGGAATTAACTCAATCGTCGATTTCCAAAGCCGTTTAGCAATGGATTGACGGATCAAGCATCAGACGTAAGTTGCTGATAAGCAATCTGAATAGGTAATTGGTTATACAAGTGCATACTTATAACAAATAATTATTCAGATTTATTACAATTGTTAATTCAAATTAACTAAAAACTAATAT
This sequence comes from Colias nastes, assembly GCA_907164665.1. NCBI lineage: Eukaryota > Metazoa > Arthropoda > Insecta > Lepidoptera > Pieridae > Colias > Colias nastes. Next base: position 9,255 of record CAJQZM010034758.1, read on the forward strand.
CACCTAACTGTCTATTATATACTAGGGTCTTTGGCGTTGAAAATGCAAGGCAGATCAAAAGGCCAATCTAGTCAATTCATACTGCGGTATGAATTCATAGTAAGATCATAAGACTGCGGTCTTATATACAGACATACACCTACATTTATACGTTACGTAAAAGGTTTATCAACACCACAGAACTTTATTGTCAATATGCAATTACGTTTTAATACAATAAAGTGCTCTCAGGATCCGTAGTAAGAAAGCTTAGTTAAGGTTGTTGTTATTTGTAGTAAACGTAATAAAGTGAATACTGCAGGAAGTGGGTTAGACACATCGTAGACATAATGTTGGGAACAGTGTTGTGAAGTTAATATAATTACCGTTGCTTGGACGATATAAGGCTGTATAAATTATTACGGTTACATTTAAACAAGGTTCGGCCTCGCATTTGGTCTCTTGAGATTATTTAAATTAAACGATATATCATTTTGTTCAGTAGGTAGCGATTCAGTTGGACAAGAATTTGTTAACTTGTTTTCATCATATTCACTCGCAACAAAAAAAATATTAAAAGTTTAAAGTTCACTCTTTGAATACCTACAACAATATTTCTCGCTATGAAACTATCATATAGTCATTAATCATTATAGTCATTCTTTGGATTCAAAAATAATTCTAGGATCTGTAAGTATTTATATTATATGAATAAGATCTACTACTCGTATAAGAAGAACCCATATAACACTATTCATAAAAAAAGCCTCGGGGAAGTTGCGTGTTTACACCTTATCTCACTAAAACTGTTCAGCCACGATACTAAAGCTAAGTGATGCGTGTTACACAAAATGTTTATTGACTTATTTTATTTTATCATTTATTACTTTAAATAAATACCCAACACATTGTATCGTTTGTAGTCCAAGTTAGTAATATAGATAGATAGATAGATAGATAATTCTTTATTGCACACACACAAGATTTACAATAAACACAGAAAAAGACGAACAGATGCAAGTATGTACAAATGGCGGCCTTATCGCAATATCTTACTTAGCGGTTACAAAATTTCTGCTATGATCTTTTTATGATAAAAAGTAAAGCGTTAGATTACAGCCGGCAAATTGCCTTTTAAATTTTATGAAACATTTCAACGTTCAAATAATCATAACCTGCTTATGACAGGTTATAAAAAAACGCAACAGTATATTTTCAATTTATCTTAACAGCTTGTTTTATAACTCAATATTTGGAAGTTACGATAATAGATTTACACATTAATTACAACTTTTATGAGAAGCGCCTCCGCTTATAAAAATGTATCAAGTTCGCACCGTCTTCCCTGTTTCTGTTTACACGAATCTTATTAAGTTTTTTTAATAAATCACGTTTGTTGGCTGAAATCTGAAAATTAAATGCCAATTGGGATAAAAATTCTCTTTGTTTTCTTGTCCAAAATATAATCTGTTGTCTGTTTATCTACTTAGTAATAAGATTATAAGAAGTGCTGTTTTGGATGTAATATTATTACATTCATAAATGAATTATTATCGGAATGTTTTGTAATTGGGTATTTATCATAAACTAATTCTATTATTCGTGTATTAAAATATGTATAACTATACATACAAATATTTTCATTCTTTCATTTCATTATTAACTAAATGTATTTATTTATTTAATAGTTTAGTTTAATAAATGCTTCACCTAATTTAAGAAGGGGTCGATTAAATAGCAGAATACTTGAACCGTTGCAACCTGCCGTATGATGCTTCGGGATCGAAACTTTGTTATCTACTTTACTACGAGTATTCGAGTTGTGCGAATACTTAGTCTAATACAGTTTCTCACTTAAACATAAATACACTTACTGATTCCTATCATTTAAAGCATGTTTAAGCAAATTTCGTTCATCAATAAGATAAATAGTTTTAGTGATTAATTAAATAATGACATAAACTGGGCAATTAGTGGTATTTGGTGTAACAGCCTCGGTATTTGGTGGTCGCCTAAACGTAAATCGTCCCAGGCATGTCAACAGACATTAGCAAGTTAACACGACGTCTATTAGTTAAAACCGATTGATTGTCGAGTCCACATAGAGCATGTCGATTCATTAATAGGCTAAGTTCTGATTCTACTTATTCCAAATTTATTATTTATAACGTCAAAAGTAGTTTGAGTGGAAACGAGCGGAACGTAGTTCGATGTGGTAACATTATCTATTCAATACACTTAGGGAGAGTTTCCTATATCAACATTTAGGTAGGTGCCTCTGATTCACATCAGCTAATTTTACAACGTATCGTGGTGACTGAGTAAATAGCGTTTGCAATTTAAACATTAAGTTACATATTTAATTGCGTGTGGGTTCATCTTTTTTATTTGATAAATAACCTGTATTACGTGAGGGTAAAGTAAAAGGAAAGCTGCATATATTTTGACATATTTACGGTTTTAAGCACAGGTTCATAAAATAATTTTGACACATACACATTTTTCATTACAGGGTCGCTACGAAATAAGTGATTAAAATATAATAGTCTGTTAATATAAATTCTGGAACAACAGCGTTATTTTAAACGGCTGCTTTCATTTAAACATCATTTATTTTGCTGGTAAAATTACGGCTAATTATGTTACATAATATTATGATTCCAAATACATTAATATTAATACATTATGGAGCTGATTAATTTCGCTCTACGAATTATAAAGTATGTAACTGCGATTTTTCTGATGTCTATATAAAACAATGATTGCGGCGAGTCAGAAATCAAAGGCAAATTTCAAAAGGCTGTCTTGCCAAAGATCGCGATTGGATTTCTGGAATAAGCGATTAGCAACGAGAGCGCGTGCAATTAAGTCTGTCTTGATCACAGCCCTTTCGGCGTCACAATGAGTCTGGCGAACAGAGCGAATCCTCCACACAAAAGCGTGAACTGAACTAATGGCGTGTACATAATCCGTATAAGTCCTTCCATTCAACGGCTGCTGGCAAATTTTTGAACGATGATTTACTGAGAACGTCTGAGCCTGCGGATGCTCATTCAGCGGAACTGCAACTTAAATTCGCCGTATCAAATATACGAGAATAGAGCAATTATTATTCAGCACGCTTTCTGTATTCCGCGGAAAGTTATTGTCCAGCTTATTTCCTATTCCATGCTAGCTTACCTGATTTAAATGTATAAGTCGAAGTTTCATGACTTATGAATTGACTAAAATCTCGTAATCAATTTATGCGGGCCTTTCAAAATATGCGTTGTATAAAAAGCTCTCTATATAATATTATATATTGCTATAATAATGTGCATTAGTTTTGTTATTAATAGTAATAGTAATTTTTTATATAATTCACATTACCCGGTGCAATTGTACACTGTATAGATAGATTAATAGAGCTGTCTTAAACCTCTTTAAATTGAAATGTAATGCAAACAACACATTATTTGAAGAGAAAATAAAATATTGTTCAATAGGTGGGAAACAACGGTTTCAAACATATTGTGTTTATATTGAACCCAGACGCGAATACAAAAATATGTTCTATAGAAATTGAATAAAGCGTCCATGGTCTGTAAGCGCGAATTGCCAGAATAAATGAATTGGTTTCGTTCACACTGACATGGAAGCCGAAATGTTACAGTGTGAGTGAGATATATTTATGCACAGATAGCTGAGAGATTAATGTAGACGACACTGCGGTTACTAATCCGTAAAGGTAAGTTAAAAATATATATAGGATGAAACTAAGTCTATCAACCTGTGGCAATTAAGGCCTTAGGGCTTAGGTTTATAAAAAATACTTTCGTTTAATAAATCTATGACTAATATTAACCAATTTAGTTTTATAATATTGTATAGATACAAATACATACATAATATTAAATAACGCACTAGTTTAATAAAAATGTACAAAGTAGATATTTTAACATGCTTAACTGCTTTAAAGAATTTTATTTATTTTATAACGTTCTTGTTAAAATATGATACAGGAGAAAGGTTTGATGTGGGCTGCATAAAATCTCGTGTTTTTAAATAGACTGACATTACTTCATTTGAGATTATGAAGAAAAATAAAGATCAGTCCTAAAGATTAATCGTAGCAAAGACGTTTAAAATTTTCTCTATTTTTGTTCCAAGCGGAGAGACATAAAACTCGAGGATCCAAGAGTGGATAATTCAAAAAGTCAGATGTTTTCGCAGGGCGTCTGAAGACAAATGCGCGTCACATAATATTTCAACTCACGTAATCATAGCTTGTAATATCATTATATAATATTTTATGTCGGAGTCACGTGTCGTGCAGTGACTTAACTTCAATGAGGACATTTTATATTTGAACAAATCAAATTTTTCTCGTACAATATAAACCATCCAGCTCAAAATGAACGGATTATTGTTGGTATAACACTTCATAATTTTCTCATTGAAACAAGTACTCTTTGTTCTTCAGCGGAATATTAATTGTCCGCTGCATTTTAATAATTCAGCCTGCTTAAATACACTGAATATAGTAGAAAAAATACGAAAGTAGTAGAAAAAAAGAAAAGCAGAAATCAAGGTTGTACGACAAAATAACATTACTCTAAAATTGGTGTTTCCCGAATTTAGGGATTAATGAAAAATTGGGGTTTAAATGTCTGTTTGACGATCAAAGCAAGTTTGAAGGAATGCGTTCAATGATCTCTGAGTTTCCTCTGTTACAAATTACTGAGCCTATTCAGTTGGTAATACCGCATTCCAGCCGCATTGTATCGTGGACCTAATCAGTGATAATTTCATGAAGACCAGCACCTGTGTATATCTCCCTTGAATGTTAATTATCAAACAAAACTTAGCTTATAAAGCCGAAGTTTCTCAACTCTGCAGTTGTTATATTGTAACTTTAGTGAAGTAATTTTCCTCTTAAATAACGTCTAATTGATAGTATGAATTTGTGACTTAATGAAAAGATAACACAGTAAATTAAATATGCAGCTTTTACGTTTATTACTTCTAAAGTCCCTTTATTTTGTAATGTTGTAATATTATCAATTTGACTCCGTAATAATATGAGGTGAAATTACAAAATACGTAGATAATGTTAATTTATACAATATGTAAAGAGTTTGAATCAAATCAATTGTTTAAGCTGTTGTTTAAACAATTGATCAAGATAATAACATATTCATACTTTTATACATGAATACTTTTATATTTGGTTTTAAATATTTTATATTCTATAAAATTAAAAAAAAAAATCTTTAAATCTAAAATGCAGCAAATGTGCTTTCCACATGACCTGTGTAGTTGAAATAACAAGCAATTGAACGATTTGTAATTTTGAATTTGATTTTTTTTGTTTTATGGCATTGATAAAAAATATTTTATTTCTTTATAAATGTAAATTTTTAAAGAATAGAAAAAAATGGCGTGAGAGGATGCGGGTTCGAATCCCGCCTCGTGATTTGTATTTTTTTTAATCTAACCATATCGAATAAAAATAGCTTGTATAATTTAAATAAAGTTTTAATTTATAATATAAAGATATTATTTTTCAACGAAGTTGTGCCTATCAGACACTTCATGAACACAGCAAAAACATATGAATCTAAAATGGAATGATATTTATTTTTAGCTTTGTTTGATGTAGAGAACAATATATTATTGTAATAAACAACTGTTGTGTTGTTCGTTGTGTAATAATTAAACGTTTACAATAATGGGTCTTTAGTATATTGAGTAAACCGTGAGCTTTGTGTTTTAAAGCATAAAGAGGTAAATAAATACAATATAACATGTTTTACTGGAATTCATTCTAAAATAGATATTTTTTTAAATACCTACTTTAGCGTATAATTAAGATAATATGAGCGTGTTTTGTTATTAATTGTTTGGAAAGTGTGTGATTGTTTGTAACATAGGTAGCAACAACGCAAGACTGGGCAATATGCTTGTATAAGTATGAAATTAAAAAGCGATCACATTTGCGTTTTTAGAAATATGAATATTATGTTTACAAAAGTCCAGCGTAAACGGAAACCTCATAAATCTGCCGAGTGAAAAGGTTCAATGGAAATCTTCATGTTTGATTTAATTTCAGCAGAAAACGGGTCATGATAACGTCACGTAAAAACACTTGTTACACAGTCGGAGTCAGACAGCGGACATCAATCACTTTCACTTTGCCATGTTTAGATTGGCCAAATTAAGGTCGTTTGTGTGAGCTCCTTACCAAGAGGAAATAACGATAACTCTTCTCTTACATTTGTTAGGATTATTCCGTGACACCACATACAACTTCTTTAAGTTACGCGATGATTTAAAGGAATCTTTTCTTTGAAGATTCTTTTGTGTTATTATACGTATAATAATTTGTAGACTCTTTTGTGTTTGATGTCCCAAAATATGTTGTAGCTATGTCGTTGAGGAAAGTGCTATCTTTTATATGTTACGTGTTATTTAGTTTTGAACTGCCTCTATAAATAGCTTTTTTCTTAGATTGTAACAAGTGCACATAGAGGTATTGGCTTTTGCATAAGTTCAAAAAGTATCTGTTTATTAATTTATTAAATAATGTCTTCGTGTACCTACAGAGTAATAGACAAGGGTAGAAATCAATTTTCCAGGATCAGAAAATTATCAGATAATTAACAACATTAACGGATATTGAATACAGCTAAAAGAGGTGATTGACAGCTCTCGATTAGCTAATTTTCCGTCCAATCACTTAGCGCATGACTCGACAACTTCTAAAGTAAAGATAAGGAACTTATTAACTTACAAGCAGTTTAATTTGATATTCATTTACTGCGGAACAATAACTACGTTTTGATGTTTCGTGAATCTTAATAAAGAGGAGTGTAAACGGTCCGTGCAACTCGAGCAAAAAGCTTTCAAATTAATATTTACGCTATTCCGCTGCTTGATGTCGATAAATTAAATTATACCTTAATTGTCTGGCGCAAAATCGATGCATTTATTACCAGCGGACATAATTGGATTAATTATGTTTTGTAAATGTGTGACATAAAGGTGAATGTAATTAATTGTTGCACTTAATTACGTCGAAGTGTAAACTAGTGAAATTAGGTTGTAAGGTCGTGATAGAATTACAGCAATGTCTAGCCTTGCTAGTATAATAAATTCATAACTCAAAATGACCTATTAGTTGTTTGAAAGCACCAAAGCAAATTTGTTTGAGCACCATCACGCTTCAGTTATTATTAACCCTGTTGGTGCAGTGGTTAGTGACCCCGACTAATGCACGTTATTTACTGCTGCTGTTAGAAAAAAGTGCAAAAACATTGTGTTTGTGTGTACAATTGGTCACATTTCAAACGATGCCAAGAATCACAATTCACCAAGTAAGCAAAGTGAATAAGCTCAAATATGAAGAAAAGAGGTGAATATCTATTTTAGGAAGCTTCACTTGAATTCAATAAATCTGCGAAGAAAGTGAGTTATAATTACGCTCGACACAAATAAAATTATTTCAATAGAATATTAACAACTCGTTAATTTAAGGGTAGGGAAACAATTGCTAGATTTATGATACCAGGAATTATTTTCGTATCAGTGTCTAAAAATAAAACGCCAACATTTAAATATCATTGATTTATTGTTTTTTTTTTGTAACGACAGGTTATTAACGTAGATGTACAGGAGAAATTGTATTTGACTAGTATCTATTTAAAGACCGATAGTCGTTCAAAACCTTTGTACCTAATCTGAATAAGACGCTTAGTGAACTACTGTTTACTTAATATTATAATATTTTAAGATTGTAGTTTTGTTATTATTTGCATTAAGTTAGTTTATGATAAAGTTTATAAAATCACTGATACTATATTTTGTGTATTGATCCAATACGAACAAGATTCTATCCATGGAAGACCAATTATTTAATGTACCTATATCAATAATTATAGTATAGTATGAAATTTGAGAGAATCGATTTTAAACATCGTAATGAAATATAAATTTTTAACACCTTCAAATGTTATTCAAATGTTCACAAAGGTCTTATGATTAGGTGTAAAGGTTTTCAACATGGCCTCTTGGAACGTCCTGAACATAATGTATTACAGTATATGTAATTATTTGTATAATAAAATACAAATACAAAAATAATTATTTTAACAAAACAATTTAAATGATTATAGTTGCACAGAAAACAGTAGCAAAAAGGTAATAAAAACAAACAGTTCTTGCTTATTAAATAGCTTTATACCTACTACAATGCTCATATTAATGAGACGTATAGTCATTTTAACATAACATCTATTAACGGTTGCTGTATTTACAATGCTTATTTGTTAAACATGAGTATTTTCTTCTGCTATACATATAAGCTGTCTTAATGAGTGAAACATGTAACATAAAATTAATAGTAACTATGTCATGTATCTGATATTATCTAATAAAATACAACTGAATTCTGTATATATTGTTTGAAAGGTACTGTTGAAATCTATAGCAATATTTTTGTCACGCTATTAAAACAATAACTTATATGAGGAAACTTTCAAATGTTTAACATTTCAATAACGTAGAAAAACTTCTTTCCAAAGTAATAAGACTAGAAATTGTTATTAATATTTTAATTATTTCATAAAATATTATCTTACAACTATAACTTTGATATAGTTTTATTAGCTTAATATATAATTATATACATGTTATATAAATCTAATTATTATCACGTTACACGTTGGAGGAGTAACTTAGACAACACGTACAGTATTAATTTCCACGTGGAATAATTCCTACCTAGAGCATTCACAGAAATCATTTAAATAATATAATACTGAATTGAGATTTAAATTATATCGTTATAAATTTTTAAATCAGTCGCCAGAACATTAGTGAAACTTGTTTATTTTCATTATTTTGCACAAGTTTAAAGTAGATGTTTAATTAAGCTTAAGAAAATAGTCGTAATCGTCAGCGACGCGGAACGAACGATGGCCTCGTTGGGTGTTGTCAGGATAATTTTACCTTCGTTTGCGTACCATTTGTTCGCGCGATCAGGCACACGATTGCTTTTTTCGTCGACTTTGTTGTCAAAATCGTCGTCATATATTTCGGTGCCGTACTCCTCATCTGAAGTTGTTCTTTCATCTGGATATTGATAAACGTGTCTGCCATTCCCCGGGATTTCTACAAAATAATGTAAATTGAACAGTGCAATTTATTTATTTTTCATTACCATTATAAGTAGGTGTATCAGTGATTTTCTTACCATATAATCTTATTTTGCTTTCCACGTCCCCCAAGGAGTTTTTAGCTACACAAATGTAGCTCCCGAGATCTTCTCGTCTGATATTTTTTATAGTCATGGACATTTCAGCTTCAAACATGGATTTTTGTCTGACAGTCATCTCGTGGTGCTCAGATGGTATTATCAGTTCACCTGCGGAACAATTTATTACTACATTTTGCTTTTAAATCCAATATTAGAATTTCATCTTTCCACCGCTAAGTTTTATGAAAAATGTAAAAACTTCGGGCAGACACCTAGAGTTTTATATCCGCTTTTTAATTTGTTTCGTTTTTATTTTGGGATTCTTTGCTCAGTTAATAATTGGTGTCCGTGTTTACATAAATCTGTAATGAAATTGTTGTTGTGGACATTTCTTTGTTTGGATTTGATTCGGTCTGTTTATAGATTTGTTTGGTGATGATGAGATTAAATTTCAATAAATCTAATATTACTGTAACATGGGATGATACATTTTTGAATATTCTTATTTTAATATAAATGGTTGACCATTTTTTATTACAAGCAGATTGTTTATTAAGGACGTTAATTAAATTCTACGATAATAAACTAATTCTTTAAAATTAAAACTACATAATTTTCTTACCAGGATCTTTGACCCAGTAGTTGATGGATTTAGGAGAGGACTCGACGTAGCACTCCAGAGTAACGTCTGTGCCGAGGGGGGCTCCGACCAGCTGGTTTGGCACCTGGATCACCGGGTGAACTGCGCAGAAACACAATATCATTCATCTCACAAAAATTATCAGTATCACAATAACTGTTTCATCTCAAAATATTAATTAGTTTCAATAGACCACGTTAATTAATAACAATTATAAAATACCCAGCATGTTTAATATTACGAAATAACTCGAAGCTTTAATACTTTTTAATTAACCCTCGCCCGTTAGTGAGAATAGGTAATTATTTGTGTAAATGCCCATTTATCGAAACAAAATAGGATCAAATTGCTCGTGATCTTGTAGCAAAAATTATACGGAGTCTTTTTATTAGAGGAGGTTCGTGAGAAGAATAATAAGTGTGGAAAAAGTATCAACTTACAATGAACACTAATGTGGATCCTCTTACTGACGGTAGGCGGCACTCCATTACCCGCTATACATAAGTATGTCCCCATTTCAGAACGAGATATCTTCGTCAACTTCAACACTTCACCTTGATAAGTTAGCACTGTAAACATTCAACGAATAATGCTATATAACTCAAGTACCTAAGACAATAAAATAAGTTAGACGAGAGCACCATTTGCTTTTTCTTTCCGTAAATAATATTAAAAGTTGAAAGTGTACTTTTTGTTTTATTTTATAATTTATACTCTTTCCACTAAAACTACATTACAACATCACTATATTGTTCTACACTGAACAATATAAAATATATTTGGACGTGAACTTATTCTCTCCAACAAGTGTAGCGCTATTCTATTTTGTTCGCTTTTACATAGTTGAAATTGGATTTCGGTATGATTTTTTCAGTGATCCGTACAAAGGTCTCGCAGTGTTCGTACAATGAGACCTAGAAGTCTATTCAGAGCAGAACTCTACTAATTACGACAAACTTTAAACAATACTGGACGCGAAACTCATCCCGAGAATAGTCGCCGCGCAGCTCATTGTAGTGCCACAAATGCGGTCACACAGACATTCGTATTATATACATATTCAGAAAAACAATGCTGTCCTTGCGCCATTCAAATAAACTTAGACAAATGAAATATTTTTCCAGCATTTAGCCAGGTTTAACATTATGTAGAGCTGGAAGCTATGATTTTTAGAATACATAATTCAACTCAGTTTTTATTGCTCTCATACTTTTTTTATTTGTATTTTGGGGGGTCTGAAAATGTAAATCTAACATATCTGTTTATAATTGAGAATATTAGTGATATTCGCAATTATTTTGTACGGATAGAGGAATTTGAGTAATTAAGGATAAAAACGAAATTAAAGGTCAAGAAAGGGAAGGCAGAGGATCCTGTTGCATGACTGCGTTACCCGAATCAAAATGGCGGGTTAATTAGTATTATTTACAAATAAGAGGGTGCGCCGTAATGAGTAAAACAGAATGTTGAGGGTGATAGCTGAGGATAAACTTGAATTTCTAAAGACAACATTATGAATTAAATAAGCGTACATAGGTTTATTTACTACATCAATTATGTAACGTATATTATATGAGATAGTTAAATCATTACAATAGAATATTTTGTGCTAGATTATAACAATTAAAGAAATGTTTAACAAAATCTTAGTATAATAAAAAATAACCTTGGGTAGTGCTCTATTATATTAGGTTATACAGATTATATTAAAGTAATTAAACTTAAATAATTTAATTCGTAACTTAAGAAGAAAGCAGTAGAAACTATCAATGACTGCGCTTTTCTTTTTCTACGCTACGTAGGTTTATTACTTAATTTTTCTATAATTGTTGAAAATCTGTCGTCCTAAAGCTTGCTTTCAATCACTATTATTCAGGTTTGCGTGTGGGAATGTTGATTTTATCGCTAACGTTGTTTGTGTTGGAGACCCGGATTACCTTTACATGTGTTATTTAGAAAACAATGCCGCACGTAAATGTTGCCTTTCAAGGAAATTATGTTTTATAGAGACGTTGAATAATCCCTTGGAAATAACGGCTACAAGGTTATTTCAACAATCTGGAGTACATTGTCTTGAAATCTGTACTGAATTTAAACAGAGATCGCATCTCAATTTAATAAATATGTATAAACAAAATATTTCCATATTTTTATTTTATTCGGCCGTTCGTAACCTTTCATCTTTCTAAGCATTCATATTTAAAAGGAAATTATTATTCTTAATATTTTTGTGCTATTGAAGAAAAAAGTGTTCATAGTATTGAATCGATGGATCGAATGAAGGTTTTTCCGGGAAATATTTACCCTAGGGCAATTTAAATGTAATACACATTACGTATTACTTTACCTTTAGTTTTAATGCCTGTGTTGTCTCTTATAACGATTTCTTGGCCATCTTCCCTTTTCCACATGACTCTAGGAGGGGGGATGCCCCGAGCTCGGCAGGAGACTCTGGCGGTTCCTCCTTCAGGCACCATTGTATCCCCTGATGTCTCTTCTGGTATGAAGTCCGGAGGTATTACTACTTCTAGGTATCCCATCTATTTAAAAATATATATTATGTAGTTTCAACTTCATAAGCTAATTGATTTACAGTATAATTAGTCATGCATTGTATGCAATTAATACTTTTGTAATGAATTACAAAAATTCACAATCAACATAACGTCAAATGTACCTAACTTTATAAACTTGAAGCATATTTAAGAATTAAAGTAGTATTGTTGCCTACACACTACATTTAATTATTGTGGATGATATAAATTGAAGATATTAAGCGGTTAAATGCTTTTCTAACAATACAATATCGCACAATACAAATAATTAAATCACTAAACAATCCAATCAATACACTTATAGGAGATAATTTGCTCACACCAATTGCCCACAGACTGTAGAATTCCACTAGACATAAACAAGTGAATTTCGAAATTGCTTTTTGAAAACAAATTATATCGAATGGTCTGTTCATTTCAATAATCACATTTTAAAATTAATTGAAGCCTTTTCACTTTGTATACGATGTATTGAATTGGAAGCGAGCTCTAAAATAGACAGAAGAGGCAATTTGCTTTACGGCGCCTCTGAATGGTAACTTTATTATTGATTCGCCCATTTTTTATTTATTAGTATTCATAATTCTTATGGTATTATGTTTAAACACTATTTTAATGCAATTGACAAATTTTTGACTTGTTTAATAATATCAATAGTTCAAGTTCATGGTATTACGGTATTTATGAATACTATCTCAACTAATTAATGTAAAATTTCAAGAGTATCTGTGTCTATCCTTTTATGAAAATGTAATTTCATTACTTAACAAAGATAATCTGATTTGACAAGCATGTTTAATAACATTTTAGTCCTTATATTACTGATTAAGCTCTGCTAAGATTTAATAGCTTCATGAAAGGTTTTAGTATTATTTATTATATTACGTTATTCATATTTATTTTATTATATACAAAAACATACAATTCACAAGTAGTTAATAGTTATTAATGAACAGTTTATTGACATTTTTACCTCTACTAGGAGCATTCTACTGCCTAGTGCCTACTCCATATTCTGTAAAATTGAAAACGAAATAAACTATTTTTATTTTTTATTCTTAGTATATGAGCTACAAACCTGAATCAGGGAAGGTACAACTTACATCAATCATTCGTTTATTACTTCGGCCTGTTTGAGTAAGAAACATGTGTACAAACTTCTGCATTTATAACTATATACATTATTTATATTCCTTACTTATTATTATCTACAATAAAATCATAATTCAAATACGCTAATTAATAGGTAGGTATTTCACTATAGTATAGCGTCACAAAAAAGTGAATTAATTTGGCATATTTCAAATAGGGACATATAAATAACCACATACCTAGATAAGGACATATAAAAAAGAACATACCTGACTCTTCATGGGATCCGTGTTTATTTGGCACATGTACTGCCCCCGGTCTTCCTCTTGCACGTTCTTGATGTGCAGGTACCACGTAGAGTGATCCGAGTGTGATACTGAGACGCGATGGTTGTGCGTGATCACGTGGTCGTGGATCGCTTGGATCGCCTTTGTATCTGCTTTCACCCAACCCACCTGGTGACAAAGAAATATACGGCTTTGTTGGAATATCTTAGCTTTTCTTTTTTATTAAAAGAATTTTACTTCAAGCAATTTACAATTCGTTTTTTGTAATGTTCTATATATAATAATATGAAAAACTTGTACACATTGACAAAAACAGTAAAAAGATTTAGGTGATTGGAAATTAATTGTTGAAATAATATCTTATTCTACGTCGTACACGTCCTATTATTAAAAAAAAAATGTTATTTTGGACAAGTAATGGTGTTAATGGTAAACTGACTTGTGAATTTGGCCCAAGTAAAGCCTTATTTATTATTTCTTCTAAATTCCGACTAAGTAACAAAATAGCTTATTAGGTGAACAGGTCACATTAAGTAAATGGTAGCTGCTCAGCTAGGGTTGCTAAGATATATTATTTTTCAGATTTTGGTTATTTTCAGAAAAATCTTTCGTATGAAATTGATTTTAATTTTGTTTCATCAAGTTATTAACGATATCCATTATTAGATAGATAATTAATGCACAGTAAGGCTGAAATTTGGTGTACTGCATTTTCTTTCTCTACCTGTTACTGTATAGTTTCTGCTATAAAAAATATTACAAATGTAAATGTCTATATTAGTAAACATAAATTCATTCCAATAGGCAGCCCTAAATGGGCAAATATTCGGTATTAACGGCACCGCCTTAATCAAGGCATCTTATTCTGTAATGCTATGTTGATTCTTCAATTTCCCAAAAGGTAGGTTACACATTATTCATTAGACAAAGATGTTTCAAGAACGCTCTGACTATTTAATGCTCTGAATAATTAATTCTCAAAAAGAAGTTTATTCTGTGAGTAAAATTAATCATTGTGAATATTGTGTCAATGGTTTAATAATATGAATTGTGTTTGGACCAGTTCATCAAAATTAAACCTTTTCTATATGCTTTCTGTTTCCTTGGGTTGAATGTTAAAACTACCCCAATATAATATAAGTTTTACGAGAAGGCAACCTAATGTTGGGCGCCTTTGAATAATATATTAAAGTAATATTAATAGAAAACAATATTTGCTTTACATAGCTGAGGGAAGGTACTGTCAATAAAATTAAGTTTGTTACTGATAACAAGGTTGTTGAACATCTTTTGACCTAATTTATTCTGCCTGTCACTAAGATATTCCCAGAAACGACGGAGTTTTCCAATTCGTGGCGTATTTCTTAATTATCTACATAATTTTACATAAAATAACAATATGGTACTTGTTAAAGATATCTCGAATTAAAGTGTTGATTTCAGTTTAAATTTCCTTGAGGGTGTGTTTCACGCGGCAGATTGCGGCTTTAATAGATTGAATTAGAAGCGTACTTACCCGGTAATTGCCTAAATTGACTACGATACACTTGAACGCCGCGTCTCTGCCGATAGGAACTGTCAGATTTGTGATTGGCTCTCCGAATTCTGGCACTTCTTTACCCCCTGAAACAAAATTTTGTTTTTACATGTCGTTACCATATATTTTGCTCGCTAATAACAATTCGATATAATAAGGTAATTCTTAAAATGATTGTAAGTAATTGTTAGTTTTCACACACTAATAATAAAACTAATAACTAGTCAATTCTTAGTGTCTTTATTATTTCAAGTTTCACCAATGTTTCTAGTGCCTGTAATCGGTAATAAGTGGTATTCTCGATAATTTTTCAAAATAAACTTGTAAATTGCAGTGACAATTCGAATACCCGAGGGTATTATTAGAATATTTTAAATACCTTTAGGAGATTACTTTTAAATTAATCCGTTTGCATTCGCAATTTTCTACTTTTACTTACTTTGCTATTTATTTCAAATAGGTAGTTACGTGTATATTAAATATAACTAGTCTGGTCATAAGTTCTGTCACATATGTTTTAATAAATAAAAAAAAAGTTACTTTTATATATTTACTGTTTTATATGTGGCAATAAAGCTTACATATTATTACTTAATAATTTCGTATAAAAATTATTCAAAATGGCATCCATGTTTTGCGATACAAGCTTTCAACCTCCGCGGCCAATCATCTATCGCAGCACGCACCATGTCCATGTTTATTTCAGCAGCTACTTTAATAATGGATGCTTTGAGTAACTCCAAATTTGGGTGGGATTTAGCGCAGGTTCTCTCCTCTAAATATTATCAGATTTTATAATCCAGAGGATTCAGGTCCGGGCTAGAAGATGACCAATCTTCATGAAGAATGATGTCAATCTGATGGGCGGCCAGCCAATTTTGGATACTCTTGGCTTTGTGGGCAGGTACTGAGTCTTGCTGGAATACCCAGTGCTGATTTTTTAACATGGTCTGAGAAGGAGGTTTTACGAGGTTTGTCAGGACCGTATTTTGGTAAACATTGGCACTTGTTTTCACACCCTTTTCACAGAAAAACACCTCTGTTAGGCTAAAATAAGACACTCCCAGGAAAACCATTACTGATAAGGGGTGATGGCCGCGTTGGACTCGAGATACACGTTGACACACTTCTTCACTACTGTGGGTACACACTTTGATATTCTGTTTGTTGCAGCACTCCTCCACTGTAAAAAAAATTTTCATCTGAAAATTGGATTTCACGATAAATTTTTCTCACGTATCGTTTAAGTAAAGCGCGACATTTATCCAGTCTTAATTTCTTCAAGCGTGTGTTAAGAAGATGCGATGTTTTTCTACAATAAGCCCGTAGTCCTAGGTCCTCGTACAACACCCTTATAACTGTGGTACTGCTAAGGCCAATCTGCAGTGCTAACTGTTTTCGATTTCGGACCGGACTTTTCCTTAGTCGCACCTTTACTGCATTTATCACTGCTGCCGTCCAAATCGTACGACAAAGACCACTTCTATACCTATCTTCTACTCTTGAATCTTTCTTAAATCGTTTTATAGTGCAATAAACAAATCTCTGTGTAATTTGTAAATTTTAAAGCAAACTGAAAATTTCCCTTGGCGCGTAACCGCTACGATGCAGAGCGAGAACAGCGACTCTGTCTTCTTTTTGCGTCCACTACATTGTAACAAATACGTTATTCTAATAAAATGTGTCGTTTTTTAACGCGTAAAATAATAAAAAATCGAACGTGAAAAAGAAATTTGCGGTAAACATTAAAAATATGAAAATCAGACATAATGACAGAACTTATGACCAGACTAGGTATTTTATTAAATTGCTAGTGAATGAGTAGAAATTATTTGTTGAATAAAAATACTTAAATACCTAGTAATTATTATTAGGTAAAGCTATTTCTATTTTCTGTATTTCTAACACTAAATTAATTATTAGATATTTTTTCTTCGTTTGGCAATGAAATAAATATATTTCTCATATGTCCCTGATTTCTGATCGATTTATTACAAGCAAGTAGGTCGGTACTCTATGATCTATTAGACCTAGATACGTTTTGTATCTCTAACGAGGATTGAACACGGCATCCACTAACAAAATATTTTTATTCACGCCTGTGGAAATAAACGTGTTACACCCATTCTATTATTTGCTTTAATGTTCAGTTTTAATCAAGTTATAATAATAAAACGCTTCCAAAAAATTTACGTTGTAGAAAATTAGGGTTAGAAATTTTCGTAAATTTTTCAATTAATACAAGTTATTTTATTTCCTTGTTCTGTCTCTTAAACTGGATTTCCCACATAAAAACAACTGAATAGCCAAATTTATCGTCTATAATGACTAATCATATTGTTCTCTTTACAAATGTTCGAGACGGAAATTCGTCATTGACCAATGTATTCATTTCATCAGACCAACCAATATTTTCCAAATTATTGTGTAATACCATCGTAGCAGTTATTAGGAGGTCATTTGAGCGCAATCGATTAATGTGTAATCGACATAACAAACAAAAGCAATAAAGTTCTGGTCGTTAAAATGCGGTCAACAAAAGGCTGGAACAATTGTTTGAATACGCCTTAAGACTGATGAACGTGGAAGTCGTGCAAGTTTCCCAGTATGGGCTTATCAGGACTGTCGCTACAAAGTTTCTACGATACTGTCGACTGCATTTGCTCTACTAAGACCTGGTAGTGTGTCAACTAACTGGACTGCTAATAGTTAGGAAAGTTATGGAACGGTTGTTCTCGATAATAGATTTCAATTAATAATTCAATTGTCTTTTTTAGAAAATCTTTAAAAATATTTTGATATCCATGGCTAATTTATTTAATCAGTTAATTTAATACAGCAAGTATTATATGGCAAATGAGCAAAATTATTATAGAGCTAAATATTTCATCTTTACCGAAAGTTCGTCAAAGGTTCAAACTGTATTCTAATTTCTAAATAATTACAAATTGATTTCTTTAAAATGTTTAAATGGCTCAAACTATTCATTTATAGAAATTATGCTATATATATGCTACATTGTAATAGAAACGCAGACACAATGTTTATCGCAATTTTACGGCGAAATTTTCAAGTTTGCAATTTCGACGGTGATACGTTCATAAATTCAATGAAATTACCCATCTTTCTGCGCTTCAAGGAGGCCATATATTTCTCTTGGAGACAGCGCCTGCGATGTCGACCATCACGCAAATGATAAATCAGTATGGCACACAATATTAAGCAAAAAGTGCTCGCTTCATGAATTCACTGATTTAAATATTTAAATCAGACCAGGATATGAAGGAATACTTAGAATAATGCATGCCTAGTGAACATCCTGAAAAACGTGCATGTTTTAATTACGTGTAAATTATACTGTACAATTATTTTAATGTATGTTTGATATAAAGTCTGTTGAATTCGCTTAAATAATTTTTCGTTTTAATTATTCTGCTAATTAATTACCTTTTTACCCTTTAGGAAAAAATAAAAATAACTTGAAATAGAGAATTGTTTTTTTATTATGAACATAATATTATGAACTTTTACACATTTTACATAGTTTAAACAGAATATTGATAAAAAAGCCGTATACAACGAGGTAAGTACGCTTGTGACATAATTAATGATAAGTATTATTAACTGTAATGAACTTTACACAATAATGCCATAAATAAGGGAGCGAACAGTAATTGCATTTTGATTTTTTGCTGCAGACAATGTTTCCTGATTTGCTTATTTAATTTAAATGGAAACTAAATGAAAGTTCCAACTGGTCATTTGTCATTGGGTGGCCGGGCCGCGTGGTTCCGACGAAGCGAGTTCCGGCTGCAAGCTGCTTTTATTAATATTTCCAACGTGAATTCACGCTTTATTAGCAAACAGCCGTCATGTGGCTGATAAATTATTAATGTGGTCGTAGCACAGCTTGTGTTCTGATCTGCTTTTTGCAGATAGCGCGCCGTTTTGCGTTAGCGTTTGTTTTTGTTTACTACGATGATAGATTGCATGAAATTGGTGCCGTAATTAGATGTTTATGATGCATCACATTGAGCTAGTTCCTGTGTGCTAACAATATTCTTCATACGTATAAAGCAAAATTGTATCGTATTTTGTAATGCTCATAAAATTGCTATAACGGAGATGTGTCAGCATTTTGTGTGACAGGCCTATAAGGATATAAACGAG
>CAJQZM010034759.1:200-16932 GCA_907164665.1 Colias nastes
GGCGCAACGAGAGCATGAGCGAGGGCTTCGCGGGCTGCGTCAGCCGCGTCGAGTTCGACGACATCTACCCGCTCAAGCTGCTCTTCCAGCAGGACCCGCCCGCCAACGTGCGCTCTATCGGTGCGTGCTCTGTGCTCTACCGCAGCTCTGTGTGCTCTACCGCAGCTCTACATCGGCGCAACGAGAGCATGAGCGAGGGCTTCGCGGGCTGCGTCAGCCGCGTCGAGTTCGACGACATCTACCCGCTCAAGCTGCTCTTCCAGCAGGACCCGCCCGCCAACGTGCGCTCTATCGGTGCGTGCTCTGTGCTCTACCGCAGCTCTATCGTAGCTCTACTGCTGCTTTACATGTAGCGGTGCCGCAGTAGGATCCACCCTCAACGTGCGCGCTAGCTCTACTTACCTCTACGGTAGCGTTCTGTAGCCGTACCGTAGCTCCGCCGCAGTTCTATATGTAGCGGTGCCGCAGTAGGATCCACCCTCAACGTGCGCGCTAGCTCTACTTACCGCTACGGTAGCGTTATGTAGCCGTACCATAGCTCCGCCGCAGTTCTATATGTAGCGGTGCCGTAGCCGGACCCGCCTGTTGATGTGCACTCCTATTTGTGCGTGTTGTCTATTCGTAGCTCTACGTAGGTCTATGTATCTCTACTACAACTCCTGTAGCATTTTTGCCGGTAACGTGCGCGATGGCTTTTTGTCCCATATATTTTGTCCAGTAAGTTGTTACATGATTTACAAATAATGTACGACAGTGGGTTCTAAACTTAGCGAAAAACTTGTATCTTGCGCTGAGTTGCGCTTCTTGAGTTCGCTCTATCCAACTCTTCCTGGTGGATTAACAGGATTCAGTGTAATCGTTATAATCCATACTAATATTATAAATGCAAAAGTAACTCTGTCTGTCTGTCTGTTCCTCAATCACGCCTAAACTACTGAACCAATTTTCATGAAATATGGTATGGAGATATGTATTTTGATACCTGAGAAAGGACATAGGCTACTTTTTATCCCGGGAAAATGACGCAATCCCGGAAATCCCACGGGAACGGGAACTATGCGGGTTTTTCTTTGACTGCGCGGGCGAAGCCGCGGGCGGAAACCTAGTTAGTAATAAATACAAAACAATAATATAATTGAAACATGACGACCCATATTTCCCCCCAGGCGGTATCCTCCACGAGGACTTCTGCGGCGTGGAGCCCGTGACCCACCCCCCCGCACCGCTGGAGACCCGCCCCCCGCCCTATGTGGACAGCGACGCGGATCTGGACTACCATCGCACGGATGAGGCTATACTTGCTAGTTTGTATTTGTATTTATATACGGCCTTACTAATAAAAAGTTAAACAATGGATAAATTTCTACCATTTTCTACCATAGCTATGTCCTGCTCTTGCTCACGTGAAACGTCAATCATAAAAACAAGACAGGTTATTGCAATAACTAATCCATTGCAAAGCGAATGAGTAACATTTTATTAGTAAGACCTTTAGCTCTTACATCGTAGACGTAGATAATGTAAAACAATGTGGTATTTGTAAACAATACTTGCTAGATTGCATGTGAAAGAAAGAAAAGAAATTTATTGCCAAAAACACATTAACAAAGTTTATCTTAAAACTAAATGAAGCAAATGGACGCAGCCTCAGCAAAATGCTGAACAAAAACAGCGCTGATATATGTCTAACTATAACATTTTAACATGATAAATGACTATAACGCTGTTCAAATATTAGTCTAGTATAAAAATAAGAAATGTATAAACTAAACATGGTTTCAGGGGTTTATGATGTCTTTTTTTTATGTCAGTGATATAAAATTTATTCAATTACATATTCTAATCAGTTCAAAATAATTGAAAATTTTTCCACGAATATCGCAAAAAAATAATAATATCACAATGAGTTCATCGTATTTAAGAAAAGAAAATCAATATTGATACAAATAGAAATAAGTTAATGTATGATTAAGATTCGGTAGTGATAAAGGCATTTTTTTTGTTTTTAGCGGTGCTGGCCTTCATTTTCCTTCTACTGATCGTTGTGGCCATTGTCTTGGTTCGAACCCTATCTCGACACAAGGGAGAATATCTCACTCAGGTATGTTGTTGTATAATATGTTGTTTTTACTTATATAGGAATACCTGCAATAAACAATGTAAATGTAGAATTTTATATTTTGGTTTTATGGCATTCAAATGCTGTATAAATATAAAAAAAATCGATCATGAGGCGGGATTTAAATCCGCGTCTGCCGTCATTTAGAGGGATTAGAAGTTGCCCATTCAAATCCCGCCTTGTGATCGTTATCAGTTAAAAAGTACTTAAATGTTATAAAACTAAATATGAAATGTTGCATGTTTCGATTTATTCGAAGTGGGTACTAAATTTAAAATTATTTATTTTCTCATCACGAATAAACAATTAACGCATACATTGTTAATCTATATATTATCTTAACACTAACATTTGTGAGAGACTGGTGCCCGCGATAAGTATAAAATACTTGTGTTACGGTAACTAATAAAGTTGTTTAACTTTTTTGCAATTGAACTTAAATTATTGCATTCACCGTCATCATCCTCAGTGCATATACGTTCCCACTGCTGGGACAAGGGCGTTCTATAAGGGTATTGGGTAATTATTGCATTTGAACTAAAAATACGTGTGTCACTCGGGGACTGCCGCGGTAAAGCTATTGCATAGCATGCCTTCAAGCCACACCTCCGAGCCCGTCGGAGTGGGGAGCGTGAGGTTTTTTCGTTACGGAATTTCTCGATTCGGTCCCCGCGCTCAAGGCCCGCGATAGAAGCTATGCAATAGCTTAAAATAAAATAATATAATGTGTGTCTGTGCAGGAGGAGCGCGGTGCGGAGGGCGCGGAGGGGCCCGACGCAGCTGCGCTCGCGGCCGCTACCGGCCCGAGGGTCACCAAGCGGAGGGAGTTCTTCATTTAGTGCACATACCTGAAATAAGAGGGGATAGGGGGCGGGGGGGGGGATATAGAGCAGTGGAGTGTGGGGGGAGGGGAGTTCTTCATTTAGTGCTGCACCCAGACAAGAGAAAGGGAGGATGGGAGGCTGGGAGGGAGTATAGAGCAGTGGAGTGAGGGGGGAAAGGAGTTCTTCATTTAGTGCACATCATACAAGAGTGAATAGGGTGGGGGGTTTGTTATAGTATAGAGCAGCGGAATATGGGGGGAGTGCTTCATTTAGACACGACACTACTACAAGTGGGGAGGGGGGATTATGTAACTTTACTTGTATGGTGAGTTATAAAGTGCAAAGCGCCAACTTGTACTCGAGTGGGAGGAGGGAAAAGTATACTTGTATAGTTATATAACTTATATAGCTAAGGATGAAGACCATGCCTAAAAAGAGAAGAGGGGAGGGGAAAGGGATATAGACAGCACCGCAATGGATGTAGGGACAGGAAAACACATAACACTATTACAATAGATAATGAAGAACAATTAACACTTTGGGCAATTATATTTAGGGGGAAATTAAAAACCATAACTTCTAGGCAGAGCATTTTAAACAAATAACATAGACCACTGAATACCTGATACTGTAAAATATTAATTATTCGTCAATTTCTCGTATTTCTTCATAAAATTCAGCGTTGTAATACTCAATATACTTCAGAATTAATAAAATCAGTATTTACAAATTTTAAACACAAACTGACACATAGTTCATATTCCATTTATATTTTTTAACATATAAATGAATAAGAACAGAACATTTCAACCAAAATCAAGCTTATCGTTTAAATTCTCTATAAGTAATAATCTCAAAACATAAGACTGTAATGTATTACCGAATATGACATCATATATTTAATACAAAGACAAATAATTTACTACACGCATTAAAACACCTAGAAATAGAAACGGCCAAAAATCATCTAAAAATACAGACAAACCCAAGCACAGCAAATATATTTAGTTAATTAGTTTAAACTACAATAGTTAACACTATTAACATACATTTATTATACTTATATCATTCTTGTATCATTTTACATTATCAAAAGAAAATACCATGGATCATGTAATGTGTAAACGACACGACGCAATTCCATCTTTTTTATTAAGGACATCATCTCATAAAAAAGTATTTTATCCACAAGTATTTTCGTGATCCTATTTTAAGAATATGGGTCATTTTATATTATGAAATACATAGTTGCATTATGCAAAATCCGTCGCTTGTGCCTTTTTGTATTGACGAAACATTATCATTAAAATTCTAATAAACATTTCATTAATATTCAAGAATTGCGTTTAATTCATTACATATAGTATTCTAGAAAATCATGAATATGTAATCATCATAATCATTAGTAATATTGGCACAAAAAGTTCAAATTACTTATAATAAAGCACAAATAGCATTTTTGTATGGTTTTTCAAATTTCTCCCGTTCCGTGCCATTTGGCTTGACATTTTGTATCTTTTGTATTTTGTAACACATTTTTGTATTGATGTATATTTAGTTACTTTCGTATTTATATATTTGAATGTATTAGATTTAATAAAATTTCTTTATTAGTTTATAGAATTACAAATTATAATAAGCGTAGTTTATCGTATTTGTATCGTCACGATAATTTGTGTTTAGGTTTAGTTGTTTAGGGTTCGCTGAGCTTTTCTTTTATTTTCCGTCCAGAAACGAATGTCACCGCTACTTAAAAGTATTTTTTTTCTGTGATTATAACGGTTTTTGAACGTTTTAATTGCGTGATTGAGTTGAAATATACCAACATTGTAGGGAATTATAATTTTGCATGACAGTGTTTTAGAATATTTGTGAATCTCGATTTATTTTAGTGTATTTTTATGTGTATTTGTATAATTTTGTCTTATGTAAGACGTATCCATCGTACAATATTATTTGCGAATGACTGCACACTAAACGATAATAAAAAAAGTATTTTTATATGAAATACAATAAACATGTTAGTTGTGTGTGTTTGTCATTGTGGTATCCACAAGCGAGTGTTAGCATTTTGACGTGACAACGTCTTAATTAATTAGGTTGCGGCTGGGAGTCACTTATGAAAAAGTGTAACGCTTGGTAACGTTACGATGAGTCACCGAACGAGAGAGAGGCCCGCCGAATGCCTTGCGTCTCTCTCCCACTCAACTATGATCGGTCTGCCGCGCGCGCAGCACATAAATATTCTACCGAGAAAAAGACGTTGTCACGTAAAATCTTCGCCCGTAAAACCGACTTTACAGGCAACCATTTTTTTGTAATTACTATAATATCCATTTTAAGAAACAAATAAATTGTGAAATGAACCAAATTCATTGTTATGTACGCATTAATAAAATTATTATTACGCGATTTTGTTAATATAAAATTACCTTTTTACAAATATCATTTTTCTATACTAAAAATATTATAAAATGATGATATTCGCTTGTGGATTCGACAGATAGGTGCCTTATAGTCGGCACGGAGGTCACGTAGCGTGTTAGTAGAGTTTTTATTTTACTACGAAATCACAATAAATTCATAAATAAACTTGGTGTTTTATTTTATTCCTTCCCATTAAAATAAACAAGAAGTTGATTAGGTAATTCTGAAGACTGAACCAGGACGTTCATAAAATATATTACTATATGTAGTAGCAGTATTAACGTATCTTACAAGCGTAGCTCAAACGTACAGTTATGGAGGAAGTGTTTAGAAAGAATATGGTAATCGCCTTTAAAGTACATAAACTAGTATATAGGTATATAAAAACCTACAATAGATACATACAGACTACAATCTATGCTACTAAAATCCCACGGGATCGGGAACTATGCGAGTTTTCCTTTGACTAGGCGGGCAAAGCTGCGGGTGAAAATCCAGTTTACTATAGAGCATTTTTAACATTCTTCATAATTAAGGGTTCATAATTAGCTCAATAAAATCGAGTAATTCTTATATGCACCTATGGCTAGGTATACCTTTAAGCGCTTAACATATTAGCAACATATTAATTCCAATCACCGCTCCATACATCCTTCAACAGTTCATAGAAAGCATTAGCCACAATTAGGTCGCTAACAAAGCCGCGAGCACCTGGCCCAGTGACCCGCGAGGTGGAGGGGCGGCGCGTGCTCGAGAGCCGATAGACCGATGCACTCGATACATAAGGATGGCCTGCGTCGATGCATTTCGTTTTTATGTTAAGTTTGGTGACTTTGTTGTGGAGGGCTTAAATATTATAATATATGTTAATTAAGAGCTTATAAATCTATAAAAGGATGCGAAAGAATCAACAACACCACATCTTTGCTTGCTCTGCCACAGCCCACAATCCTACCGTTTTTGTATAAGTAAATCGTATACGTTTAATAGTATAAATTATTCAATTCTAACTATTCCTTATAAAATAGATAGGTAAAGACTCAATTTTCTAGTTTATTGAATAGTTAATTATCAAATATGTAGTTTAATTGTAAATTGTAATTAGTTTAATTTGTAAATTGAAGTTCTAGTTCAGAGATACCTAGAGAATGAAAATAACATATTGAATACCTACATATTGTTTTTTCAAAGTTTGATTCTGAAAATGTTACGAAATAAGAAATACAAAATGCATATTGCATTACAAGGATCATAAATAAAGTCAAAAGTATCGACAAGCGACACGGCCAAGCCTACGTTTCTCACGTAAAAGCGTCCAATGTCGGCAGTCAGCGTTTTGCAAAGGGGTTAAGTGGTACAGGTGCTTAACGGGCCGATTGTGCCTTAAATGGTTTTCAATCGGCCTCTCTTTGAGTTCTTTCTTGCGCTAAAATTTCAACGTTCTTGACATATATGTCGATACATTCTCTTACATCACTACTACTCGAGATTTAACATATAATTGATAAGATAATAGAGCTCTTAAGATTTATTATGAGAAGGTTGATTTTTTCAAGAGCATAAGTGATCTTGATTCTAATATTGTAAAGGTTGAGAATAGTTGTTAATTTTAACACCGTGTGCGAATATTCAAGTATGCTTAGTTATTGGAGAGAAATCATCTTAAAATTATCATATGGCCATCTATCTATTTCAGAAAATTTTATTTTAAATTTAAAACATAGACTATTTTATTCTTGATCTCGGTCTTTCACTATTCGAGATGAATTTTGTATCGTGCGTATTTTTTTTGGAAATACCTAGGGTCAGTGTACCACTAGCTGACCAAGCGCCAATACATGACCGAAATTCAAATATACGCGCCAATTAAGAAAATACGGCAGCCCCAGATGATAGTTTGTTGTTTTTTTCTGTATAGCAACATCATCTATAAAAAAAAAAAAACAAATCTTGCTGCCATTGGTCAGAAATATTGACATTTTTTCAACACGAAGGTGGCGCCCCGTAAGTAATCACATTTTTTACTAAGAGATTTTTATCGGGAGTTGATTGGAAAATCTTAATTAATCTTGAATGCAATCGATTACTTTTTATATCTCTTGTTATAGGCATAATGTTAAACCATTCTGTTATAGACTTTCGGCTTCATTTTTGGCATGAACAGTTTTTCATGATTTTTAGCGGCCTGGTTATCTTTTGGAGCAACGAAAACAACTTTTCGCCTATTGTTGACCAGTATGGTCAGCTCTTGGTTCTTTATATTTTGCTAAGAAAGACTTGCTTTGTTTTGTGCTTATACCTAATTTAACAAACCATATAAGCCGTAGTTAAGTCATAGCTTTATGTTGCATATTTCCAAAAGCTGACCACCGTAAGATTTTGTACCGAACTTAGTTGGTCAGGTTTCGGGACCGAGAATATTATTAACCTTGAGTTGTCCCCTTGATTTCCGTGACCAAGTGGTTTGATTTCATCAACCTATCTACAGACCTGAAGATCTTTAACGCATGGCAGTGTGGAATTTATCCATTTAACATTTCTGCAATAGACTTTATGAGATGTATTGACCACGAAACTAGAAAAGTTGCGCCTGTCATGCAATCTACCTACATTGGAGACTGAAGTTGGCGTAGAGATCCTTTTATTGATAGAATATAACATTTAATAAAAAAACCTTCAATTTAAATACAGCCTTTTTTTATTTATTAAACAAAACTAATGTTCGAAGAAGGACATTTTGTCCATTTTGAAAATGGTCAACTTTTAGAGCAATGATGGTCAGATATTGGTGATCAGTGGTCAGGTAATGGTGTTTTTAGCAGAAGTAACTTTCAGAGTAGTTTTCATAAAACCTTTAAAGGTTATCAAATTGATACTAAGAACAATAGTTGCAGTGACTATTCAATTATCTGTGTCCCAAAAATAACATTGAACGTAAAACAAATAACCCGTTTTTATTATATAGCTAAAGATAAAACCGATTAAATGGTCAACTAGTGGTACATCAACCCTATATAGTGTTGTTTTTAAACAGTTGAAAACCGATCTCTGAAATTTTGTGTGCTCATTTCATAATGAGCATTCAATTAAAAAGTTTATTTCTTAAAATGAGTGGGAACAAACAAAACATGCAGATTAGATAAACAAGAACCGTCTTCAGAATTGTGAAACCCTATCTCAAAAGTTAGAGTCGGACAGATAAAATTGAGATTTAACAATATCGTAAGCTCGCGAGAGTTGTACACCAATAAAGTTGTTGTTTCACCTGTGTCGGAGCGTATCACCCCTTCGGGACGTTGTTTTTATTGTTACAATCTACGTCGTGGTAAAGGGGAATTGAGACAATTGTTATATGAATGGTACGTTTGATCACTCACGTAGAATGTGAGTACGGTTTTATTATGTTTATCAAATGCTGTAATTAATATATTTCTAGATATGTAGATATCTATACGTTCGTAAGGGAATAAAAACTTTACCACCTGTATCTACATAAATGTTGGTTAAAGATTATGACGAATTGTTTTTTTTATTTATGATAACTCCTTTCAATCGGCTGGATCAAAATTAAGTTAAAATGCTGCTCCTTTGGTAGGTATATAATACATAAGTATAGTACTTAACTATAGATGAATTTTGCCACTTGAATAAATTTAAGACTTTAGAGTTTAGACTAATAACAACTATTAACACAGAATAGTCTGTGCTAATATTTATTAAAATATTTCGTGACTGGCCATTTGTTAAGAACAAGAGTGTGTGTCTTATGAATAGAATTTTTGGCTACAGATAAATATCATTGGATTTCATCTGAATACATTTTTATAATCATCTTAAGAAATGCACCATTTCTAGAACGTTATTTTTTATTCAAAATACATGGATGTTTTTGATTCTAGGTTTATCTGAATGTGCGTAAAGCTACACCTATTCAATCACTGGGCTATTGTGCGTAACCCAAAGGTACCTATGCTGTAATCAAAGCCCTGTTATTACGCTGAGGTATCATCATTTTGTTACGAACTCTGTAATCTTGTAATCATCTGTACTTTGGAGGTGTGGATACGCCAATTTACCGTATTATCACTAATTTTATTATAGTCTATTCAGAAATTTAAGAGACAATATGAAAATAATATAAGTAATTACGATATATTGCTTGTGATTATTACTTTATTTTATCCTTTGGTTAGTCATAGATATTTAACTCCTTTTATAAGCTTGACTTTCTTTCCATTCTAGAAGTAAAAGCTACCTACGTAGGAAAAATATTGAGTATATGGAAGTTATTTTTGTACTAAGACACATTGGTTTCAAGAGTCTTCATTATAGAATAGTGAACACAGAAAGGAGTAAAGGATTGAAACGTTTCTGACTACGCTACATTAAAACCAACAACCATAATGACAATATTCCACCTGCCAAGTGCCACCCTTTGAACGTAATAATCAAAAATCGTACACTGGCCGAGCCAGAGTCGCCTCATTATGAACTTTGCAATCGGCTTAAACTGTTAAGCGTTGGAAATTAGTTGCAAATTAAAATACCCCCTCCCCTCTCCTCCCACCCACCACTGCACCTGTCTGAGCCGATTATAAAGAGACTTTGACAGCCTTTTAATGCCTATTTACGTTATTAAAATGAGTTACGTAGCCCGTAGGCTGTAGGTACGTATTACAGGTGAAGGGTTTCCTTTTGAGTTGGTTATTCGGTAATTAAAAATCTATACCACATGTATTAGGTATACCAAACTGTAAACTTATATAATGGAACGATTTTGAAATGTGTTTAAAACCTGTAAATATTGCGAGGACACATGGATATTTTCTATACAAACAAAATTGTTAAGTAACATTAACATTTAATAATTTTTGGTCGTAAAAAGTGCATCCAGTAAAATAAATGAAAGTTGTTGATAACTTTAACCTTCAAGCAGTCGCGCGCGGTCTGTGATTCCGCAAATTTAAGTGTCTCGTTTGGGAAAACAAATGAATATTTCGACTGATTGTATAGCACATGATTAAAAAGAGGTCTTAAACGTGTGAAATAAAATAAAAACAACTAAATTACTCATTACTTCTTTTATTTGTACTTAATAGAACAAAGGTCTATAAAAACTCAAAATTTTTGACTCTGGGTGGAAATCACCGTTATAAATCAACATTAAACAAAACAAAATGGAATTTTCTTTCGGCGCAAGGGTGCGACCGCTGAAAGGTTAAGGTATATATTTGCGCCTAGAGATGAAAAAAGAAATTCAGCTCTAATTTTCGAATAAGCACATAGACTAGTTTTTAAAAGTAGCGAAGCATCGGGAACCAGCCAATACTAATGTAATAAAAAAACACATTTGAAATCTTTAAACTTTATTTATTTAATACCATTATCATAAAGTTCATAGTAGCACATTTCCCGGTAACTCCTGTGTCAATAAAATATTCATTTGAACTGTCGATAGGTACAACGGTAAGTGTTGTGTAAGTTATCGGCGGAAGGTGGCGCTAAGACGGGCGGCGCTTGCTGCGGCACGTTCGGCTATCGACACCACGATGTTTAGTGATGTGCTTAACTGCTTAGTGTTACCTGGTTATCGATTGTTGCTGTATTTATTACTGTGGGGAAAACGAAAAATTCAGATTACTAATTTTATAAATGTTATCTGTATCAGACATTTAGCAAGTATCAATTTGGCGTTAAGATAGAGCGGAACAATAATTATGAACTTAGGTACATATGATTTAAATAATATGAATTTATTGACAAAGCCTTTGTTGTCTTGATGTCAAGTTATATAATCATGTAAGCATTAATTATTAAACATTAGCATATAGCATTTTGCGATTCTTGCTGAATAGGTACCTAACCACCTATCGATTTGAACATAACAATTTTAAAGATTGTCTTTATTTTTACATTACTAGTAGATACTAAATACATATTGGAGGCGGGAATGAAGATTTCTCTTGCTAGAATCCAACTCTGAAGTGATCGGGACTCAATGACACATATCTATTAAATAAAAGAGGTTCATCATTAATATAATTTTATTTAATATCGATGTTATAACCCTCCCTACACCTGACACCTTGCAGAATATATTACTCCGTGCTACCGAATCTAATCACGATCTGACGGATTAATATCTGCCGTGTGTTCGCTAACCCGCCGGCTATTTTATAATTACACTCATTTTGCGACTACCCTCACCTTATGTACATAATCATAGAGTCTAAATTCGCACGTTTATGGTTTTTGTAAGTATGCCCCATGAAATATTGAGTTGGCCTGAAGCAGTTGTGAAGATTTATTATAATACCGGCCTTGTTTGATTGTTGTTTAATGTAGGACAGATTAGATGAGAGATGCTTAATCTCGCTAATTTTATTGTGATATAATCAATTACTCTGCGTTAGGATGTTATTAAATTCTTTGTGTAGAGGACAGTTTTAGATTATATAATGAAGTAAATATCAATCATCACAAGACTACACATAAAATTAATGAACATTTCTCCACTCTTGATTAAGCTTTTCATAATAAGAACCGATAAAAAAATAGATTATAGAATTAAATATTGTCGAGGCACAGATACCGAGGTCCGAGGCACCTACGTGCCCATAAAGAAAATCTATCAGTAAGAACATAGAATAGTAATATGATTAATTTGAACTGAATATAAAAAACTTCATATAAACAAAGAGTTATTCCAAAAGCCTCTATACAGACCGTGACACGATTAAACACAGATAATAAAAAATCGTTAAGAACCCTTTTCACATTATAAAGTAGATAAATGTGACGGAACGGAGATAAAACTTCGTCACGACAGTCGACACGGTGTCAGCAACATAATTCTGAAACTTATAAAAAGATTTCCACTCAACAAAGGTGAAATTTTTATCCGAGAAACAGGCACCTGCTTCGCTAAGTTTACGAAACTTCGCGAAACTTCGGCAAAGTTCGCGCAGGATGTTGTTATCGGCCGGAAGCGCTTTAGGCGACTTCCTGTTTTGACGGATCTGAAAAAACGGATCTAATGTAGTTTATATGGAAAGTTTTAGCTTTGTTTTTAATGGTAATTAAACTTTGAATGAGAAACACTTTTAAAAATATGATTTTCTACAAAACTAACGCTTTAACTTAATTTGCGATTGTTATTATTAATGATGATGAATTGATGAAGTATTTAATGAAGAAGAGTTTCAATATTTTAACTCAGTCTGTGTTAACTAATTATGTAGTCATCGAACCGATTTTGTAGTCCCGATCTTGCAAAGTCTTATAAAATTCTATCTTTACACATTATTTTATCTTCACAGCAGAATATTGCGAAACCAACCCGAGTGTATTTTTATATTTTCCAAGGTAAGGTAAGATAATCCTAACATTAAGGACCTGTGAGACGTTATTTCAACTACTTTATGGGACACTGGTGGCAAGTCGCCTGAGAAATTGCTCCTAACGCCAGGACAATAGATTAGAACAACTTTTTCGCTTTTATATTTTATAACGCGTGCATTGTTATAACTTGCTGTGTGAAGAAAACAGGTATTGTATAATTTTTTTATGTTTTAATCTATATTTTGTAACATTTTGCTGGAACGTTTCAGTAACATCGAAAGATTTAATAATACATATTAAAAAGATAATATAGAGAGGTATATGGCAGAAGGACTTAGTGATATTTGATTCAAAAAGGATTTTTAAAGTAAGTTTTAAGGAGTACCTACTTACATTAAATAATGTTTTGGATTTATGTGCAACAACTTATTGTTATAATGAATCCTTCACAAAATTACAAAAAAACCCAAAAGAAAAACCATTTTACCACACCCCTTAAAAGGTTCATTGAATTCATACACTTTACACCGTTTCAGTAGCACGCAGCGAACAATAAGCAAAAACAGAGTTTCTTAGAATTTCAAGTAGGTACCATCACCTACCACTACCTCAAACCTGTCACGATCACCGCCCACTTGAAAACACCCTTACAATTCTTTAAACCAATAACACCACCCTTACACCCTTCACATAAAGCTCACAATCCTATATCAAACAGCTTCTTAATATTTGCTGTAGTATATTTAATTTTCGCTTCCAAGGAAATGCTTGTGACATTAAGTAAATGAGGAAATTAAGGAAACGTTTTCAAAATAATTCTCACACCTGTTTTGGGGTGTGCAAATTATTTGCGAATAAAAAATTATTGCTAAGTAGGTGCTTTAGCTACGCGAGAATTTAAATTTTAATATAATATATTGCACCTAATTAGAATTATACCGTACTCCATGGTGATTATGTTAACAATATACCTACTCTACATTACTTTTTAGTAAATTTAATGTAATATTTTTACAAATTCGCCCTTATCCTGCAAGACATGCATTGATTATGACCTGAAACATGTTAAGATACTTAGGAATATTAAAATGTTTCAGGTCATAATCAAACAAAAAATTTGTTTTCAAAAATTGTTTCTAAACTAAAACTAATTTCAAACAAATTGTTCAAGTAGATCGTATACAATTACGTTTACAGATAACGATTAAAACAATCGATAACACCTCTTTACAAATAAATAACTCTACTTAACAACCAAACATTCCCTTCCCTAAATTTATAACAAAACCACGACATACATTCTTCCCCTCAATAAAAAATTCAACAATATCATCAGGCCGTGGCTGGAGCAAATAATTAATGGTTCAAACGTCCAACACCTCCCGACAAGGTGGAAAACACTTTTAAAACTTTCACAGCCGCAAGTTATTAATAGGTTTTCGCGGATTAGGGATGGGGAGATGTCGATAGTTTTTTAGGGTATTATTTTATTTTATTAAGATAACAATTTTGTGGTTAAAAATCGGGTAAAGTTTGCGATGTTAAGGATTGGTAGTTTATTTTATAAATAAAATATAATAAAGCACAAAATGAAGGAGTCTAAAATAAAAAAGAAGGAGACATTATTCTATGAATGTTTCTAATGAGAAACAGACATATTATGTAAAATTGAATATGGAAAATTGGGCAATAGAAGTCTGGTTCAATATAGATGTTTCTTATCGACAAATAAAATCCACACTGGCATGTAGTCGCACATAATTGAACAAACTTAGGTACCTATGCAATACTTATAAGCATAAAAAACATACATCATTATAAATATACATACATACAAAATCAGTTAAAATCGACTCTCATAATCAATTTTAAATGTTAATCTTATTAATTAATGACACCAGTATTTTAAAACATATACCTACTTTAAATATAAAAAATAAATATCGACACGCCCTTACCCCTAAAGGTTACCTTACAACGATGTAAAAATTAAGTAAAAGAGAGATTTTTAAAAGTGGCAGCCGAACTCCCGAGTTAGTGCCGCCACATTAATTTCGCTTGTCGATTACTTGCCTTCTCGGCTTACAGATAAAAAAACACCTGAAACTCCTAATGACTCGCAGTGATGGCCGCTTTCTCGATTTGATTGATGTTGTTTTTATATTTTTTTCTTATTTTTGTGCCGTCACGAAGCTGTCTTATCGGCAGAATTGTGTTGTATTGTGTAGAAAGTTATCTGTTTGAGGTAAATTTATTTATGGTCTTACATAGCGGTGTATACTCGTGAATACATTATTTTAATATTAATGATATTTAATCCTGAGTTGAAACAATTATTAAATTAAATTTACTGAATCAGTTGTCCAATGTAGAGCGATGTGAACTGGGGAAATGTAATTAGTTAGTATTTTAATATGTACTCAATGGCGTAATATACCTATGACCTGTATATTTCATTTAGCCTGAGATCTAACAAATGATGAAATAAAACTATTTTGTAGAAAAGTCTGTTTCTGCAGTTACTAAGTATAGGTACATATTAAAAAGTCACGCAACACAGAATTTATTTTAGAGAACTATGAACCTATTCTATTTCCAAAAACTACCGTTTCGACTCGTCTTTACTTAATAGTTTTAACTAAATGAAAAGTGAAACAATTGTATTAGTGTATAAAAACGGTCGACAAATCAACGTCACGCGTGTTTACCGTCGGCTGGCTTTCCATTTGTGCACTCCCACCGTGAGTGCCGTGTGCTGGAACTACGAACTAGGTTAAGGCAACTATAAGTAAAACTTTATGTGAAGTTTCTGCATTCGTGGATTGCCTGCATGTTTTGTTGATAAATTCTTAAATTACATAGAGGGAAATATATGTGTATACGAAGCTTTTTCCAGACAACTTAACTTAGAATTTTAAAATTCATTAAAATATTCTTAGATTATTTTGTAATCTAAGAAAATATTATACCCTATTCTTGAATTATGTCATTGTTTTAGATTTGAGTTCACGATATGTCAAATGTAATTAACTTTATTATAATTCCTTGATCTGTGTTTCCTATTTGTGTTTATTTTTTTAAGCGAATCCTGTAAATGAATATGGAAACTGTAGTTTATTACTATATTCACTAGGGAAAAGACAAACATTTTTAATCCATTCACATGCGAAATAGCACTAAAAATTGCAATTCGGAACAACCATGTTCGTAATGAAGCTAGCTCACATTAACAACAAACAAGTGGCCAATTTCTCTTTAAAAAATAACTTTGTGGGAGCAACTAGGCTACAATGGATGCAATCAGGCTGTCCCCGACTTCCTCGGAATGTATTACGAATTTTAATTTTTTCCATTAGTATTCCTGTTTTGTGTATCTTTACAAAATGGTGTCCTGTCATAAAGATTAGAAGTTTTAATTACTAATGTGAAATTATGTTAATTCTATGACCTACGCTTTACAAATTATTATTGATAGTGATAAAACGGCCTAAACGGATTACAAAAAAATAATACAAAAAAAAAGTTTAGATTAAATTGTTACATATATAAAAATTGTTTGTTAGGTTCTTTCATTTGTTATCATTATTAGGTATATCCAACTATTCCTGTGAGCCATAAGTTGAAGCCATGTGTACTACCTATGTACTTTATGCAATTACTTACTACAGAAAATGCCCTCACTAACTTACTCAAAATCAAATACATTAACTACGTATCAACATAATTGTAAATATAAAGTTTATTCACAATTTCACGTACCATATCCAAAGTATTCGTATATCACACAAAGCATCCGACTTGCCCGTGTACAGTGTACACTAATGATAATTTATCTGTTCTTTCGCCATCGCCTCTACAAGAATGCAACTCGATCTAACGTCTAGTTTTTCGTCTGCACTTAATATTATTACTGGACAATACAATTTTCCATTTCAACTTTAAATAAGATTGTTTACGGATAATATGTGTAGTTTTCCCCGCCTTTTTCGTCTGTGATTCAAATTTGAATTCGTTTTTGAAA
>CAJQZM010034760.1:0-20991 GCA_907164665.1 Colias nastes
GCATGGAAAAACTTGTGGTTATATCTTTGTTTACTAAAGTCCGATATCTCTGACGCTATCAAAACATCCATACAAAGACCTGTCGCCTTAACGTTGACGTCATCCCCCATTTCCGAAGATCAAAAAATGTAATTATCTACCCCTGATCTACCCTCAACCATTTATATTTGTTCTACAAATTCGACGTATTTCGTACGCAATTGGCTAGGTTTCCGTTGTACGGTATGTTTTAAAAGGGACACATAATTGTATCAATGTTATTTCCTTATATTTTTAGGAATGTATTTTGATAATATGTATTATGTAATGGAAAGGAAATAAGTATTTATAGGAAAAATAATTTGGAGTCGTCATTTATTTGTTTGACAGGCAAATGAATGATGACTAAAATGATAAATAAAAGAAAGAAGAAATAAAACCAAATATATTCTAAATCTAAATTTAATCAAAAAGTACAGTATAAAGTACAGTTTTTATACATGTTTATTTATATATCACCCAAAGTGTTAATTATCTGTTTAAATAATTATAAAAGACTCACGTAAAATAAACTATTATCATTGGTTTTAAACGAAAAAGAAAACCTACGACGTCCTTCATCGAAACGCAAACAAAAATCGTGTCGTGCCACAACGGGAACAGAACTATAACGCACTAGAGGTTTATTACTTAAGGGAGCACATTCGTATTGGGATCTTATTAGAGATAAAAGAAACTTGCCACTGCGCTATGCATACAAAACGTCGAGACTCATAAACCATGCTGGGGACAAATGCATGGAATAAAAATAATGGCCCGCGCATGATGGTATGACGTCGTTATGATATTTCATCGTCTACTGGGAGGAACTCGGATGTTTGTGCTGGAAAATAAGATGAGAATTATTAAGGAATTTCTGTTTTAATACTCGTAATAGATATTCGTACAAGATATACGTTATTGCTAACTGCTTTGTTTTTTTTTTGGGAATTATAGGTATGTTGAATTTTTAATAACCATTGCTAACTATGACAAAATTTCTTTGTAATTTTTGTGTACGAAAATGTCTTCAATCTTACAGCTTTAAATACAATATTATCAAATAAGAACACTTCAGAAGTGTATTTATTTATGGAATTAAAAAGAAAATGAATAAAACTTCTTGAAATAAGTTCATTAGCGATCTATTTGGTTTGCATAAAGAAGGTCGTTAAGAGGCCGTTTCCAACGCTCTCTGTGGAATAAGGAATTATAACTTCATTTTACATTTATTACTTTTGAAACGATTCTTATTAATATTTTCAATGCTTAATCATTAGTCAAATATCTTTTTCATATTACATTCTTGTCATTAACGCTTTCAGAGGCGGACGAATTTAAAAAAATCTATTCAATAATTATTTCATCGTAAAGTCAACTTAACAAACAGCTAAAACAAAAGAGCCTAAACGTTGACATAAAAACTTCATCAGTGTCTAAATGAATAAATCATACAAACGACAAATAACTGTCGAATGTGTCAAAAATAATAGACTTAAGCGACATCTGTCGGCTTGGGGATTAATGACAGTTCAAACATCAATTGGGCGCAGTCTTATCGGGTGGGTGCAGGGAGGGTTCATCCCTGCATGTGAGATAATTGTGCTTTTTGTATTGTACTAGCATATTGGGTTTGCTCTACCGTAAGTTATTCAGTTTGCTATTTTACGAGTCAATATTCGACGCTTATGGTATGTGATTTATAATTTTGGCTATTCGTCATTATAGAAACAGGATGCTTATGTGAAGGAATATTATGTTTTTGTACGAAGACGATATAATAACATCTTCTTTGTAAGTACATAATATTATCTATTAATCAACTAAAATACGCAGCAATTGTTTATTAGTAAAAAACATAGACAGGTAGAGTTAATGTGAATTGATAGTAATTTAGTAGCGTATGAAACCACATCCAAACCTTTTTGAGCCGCGAACATTACATACCATAAATAAATAGCAAAAACAACTCTATTATAGTATTTTGTTAAAATATTGTACAACAACAAGACGCCAAGGCAAATGGCCCACTTGTTGCCGCTAGAACATTACTGCTTCCTGCGGTGAAAGCCTTATTGAGGGCAATATCAATAAAACTATGAGCTTCATGGTCGCCGGTCAATACTTTATGTATCTACGGATATTTATGGTTTGCCTTACTTTACTATTTACGAATTTGTGAAATATGTCTGTATTTACCGCTATGGACGTAAATGTAAAGCTATTTTAAGACTATGAAATCTAAAAGCGTTTTTGAAGTATTATTTTTTATAAGTAAGTAATATAATATGTTATGCTTGAAAATACAGTTGAACTAAAGTGTTGTTATATTTTATGAATTCCATAGGTAGTTTTATAATATGTGTTGATTTCGGTTCGGTGGTTTTGAACACTTCAAGTTATACGTAGCTGCGGTTATGCATCGCTAATATTATATCAGCTCTACTATTAGATAATTTGTTTTTATTTTAAAACAACGATCTATATTGAGTGATTCCTTCATTTTCTATGAAGTAACATACCTTACCGTACCGATTATATCTATGTTACCTTGTAAAAAATTAACTTGCATTCATATTCGTCTTTCTGACTGATGAATATTCACTGTCTTGAAAATAATGGTAACTATCTGATCTTATATACCAATATGCATGCAAGCGATGATGTTGATGGAATATTCTACAATAGGTACGACTATAAATAAATAAATAATTTATTAACTACACACAGTAACGAAAAAATATACAAAAATGACAGCATAAAACACAATTAATAAAAGTAATATTTTGACAGCAAGCGTATTGAATTGCCTTATAATTGGACATAGGTGTCCATATTTTTAAAGAGGACAGAATAAAATGTCATGTAGAGTGATGAAGAGGGTGCGTACTCAATACAAATTGGTTTGGTAGTCGAGTTAATTATACCGCCTATGATTAGTTGGGTTTCATATTTTGACAGTTTAAAATTATTTCGGCTGGCAATTTAATAAGTGCATGGTATTATTTTTAATCTGTTGGAATGAATGAATGAATGAATAAATCTGTTGGAATGTTTGAGGGGTATTCCTACTACATAATTACCTCGTGGATGAGAATTGACACTGTCATTTGTTTGTGATGTTATTAATTGTAGAATGATAAAAAGTGAATTGTCAGTCAATCATGTTCAAACTTTTACAGCTCTGTCTCTGTTCCAATTAAAACACTTCATCTGTTCAAGGTTCAAGAGATTTTTTAACAATTACATGATGATCTTCAGGTATAACTAATATATTGGAACAAGCCATAACATGTCAATAAACATTAATTACTCGCATTTGATATCACAATTAGACCCTCACACATCTTGCCCTGCGTAGATCGTAACTCATAATTTAATAACAATAATTCAAACGTACATAATTCACAAGTACATTAATCAGTCGAACAGCCGATAATATCTCCCCACGGTGCTTCGTTAGCGGAATGGCTTCATGAAATATATCATGGGTTTATCATTTTTGGCCCAATTTACCTTTGCTACCACTGGGAGCAGTTTGATTCTGCGTTGAGTTGATGTTATGTTTCGGTTTTAAAAAATCTCTTCGATAATGGATGTAACAAAAAATGTAAAAATGTTATTAATTTATCTTCTGCTTTGCATCTATTGGTTGTATAGCAATATGTAGATATTATATAGGATTTACTTCTGAAATACCAATATGTTCATATTATGACAAAGTTAAAGTATGGTTTGTGTGAAATTTGATCGTATTCAAAACGTTAATAGAAAATCGTTTGACTCAACGTGCAATGTGAAATTTTTTCTTATGATAAAAATGTTACGATAATTTCGTCATAAACTTCGCAGACCCTATTTCCATGAAAAATCTAGAAGCTTCGCTAAATGTTTTAGAAACTTGTACTTATTAAATATTAAAATGTGTAAGTACACACTCTAGGGATTCTGAAATTTCTCACTAACTTCAAAACGTGCTGATGAAAGAGTTTTCCGTTTGAAAATGTTTTCATGCTCCAAAATTTTAGTAATTCCGTATTAAATGTTACAAAATTGTACAGAGGATCGTTTTCAAACATGGAAAGTGCAAGGTTGTTTTCACATTAGAAAGATATTAAACACGTCACAGTATTTTGCTTTCCTCGAAATGAATCATAAAATGAAATTGATAAATTAATGAAGTTCCAAATAATGACTGTATGTCCCAACATAAACAATTAAATAACTAGATGTACCGCGCGGTTTTACCCGTTTCATAGCTTATGTGTTATCTTGGTAGGTACAAAATCACCATCAGGGGGATGAATTTAAATTTTATACAATTACTGAACACATTATGATATATGGAATTATCGGTTAACCTTTTTTACAATTTTTATACTTTACTAATCTTTTAGGTTCTTTATTGATAAAAATAGCGTGTGTACATGTTATTTGAAGCGAATGTTCGTCGCGTATGCGTAACAACGTAAAGTGCATGGGCGTGACAGAGTTATGGCTTGTTTACTTTACACACGTTATATTACATTGTTTTCAAATAACGCTTTTAAGATCTATTTCATTATGAAAGCTTTTTAATATAGAGTTTTGTTTGTCAGCGTGTTGTATGAACTTGAAATTTTAACCTTTAATTACGTCTTATTTGAATATAAAAAATAAATATCCTGAAATGCATGTTATATGCGAAAATTTATCCGATTATTTTTAAAATAATTACCTAAAATAATCTAATATACAGTATATATTATTTTGGTTGGTCTTAACGTTCGAAATTACAAATTCCTTGGTTTCCATTTAGTCTATCCGACGACCTTCTGAGAATTTTATGGATAGAGCCTTCCTGATATCAAGGTTCAAAAGGCGCAACAAAGCTTCACAGGAAACTTCTTACTAAAATTCCTTATATTCATATCTACTATAGTCATATGCTCTATAAACAGCAAATATTGATCATTGAATTTACAGGTTCAATAGACGATAAATCTCCCACAGTACTATATGGTACTAAGCTGTATGTATCTCTACTGCGATGCTATTTTACGACGTTCCTTTACGTCCATCGTGCTATGGTATTCGCCACCTTGTCATAATATTTTCTAATACCCCGATAAGTGTTATTTTATGACCGTTTTGCTATTAACGAAGAAATGGCTCTGTACTTTGTTTACTTTTCGAGTTTATTACATTTTTATTACGTTATGATGATTTAAGCTTCATTTTACTTTGAGACATAAATCTTTTAAGAGCTTTAATTAATTATGATGTTAATGATGATTTAAGCACTCTAAAACAAAAAGGGAAAATGTAACTAGGCAATGATATTTGATGGAATGAAGTAATGTCTTAAAGTTAAAGGTATATTTTTCTTTGCGGAAATAACAACTGAAAGAGGGAAAGCTTCGCAAACTTTCTTGGCATAACCATGAGGTAAGCAAACTTACTTTACTATTGTTTTTATAGCATTTGGGGTGGTTTAGTATGCAAATATTTTTGTTTGAATCTAATGCTATATACCTATAGTAGAATATCCGGATAATTGAACCTTTTTAATGATAAAATAAAACTTTAATAGAAACAGTGCTATACAAATTATATTGTAATTATATTCAATAATAACAAAAAGGAAATATATCCGTATTCCATTAACATAAATAATTATTTGACCGTGAACTAATGTCATTGTTATCCCCAAAGAGGATCCTCTATGATGAAATTAATCGGAAATATCGTGGTATCCATATTGGCAAGATTATACGCTTCTTGATTTCGGTCAATGTGAGGTCGGATAGCTGTTTCGTAACCTTTCGATAATGCTATTATTATTTAGTTTGCTCCTTATTGTGTATTACGATATGATAGAAACTTACATTTTGGAAAGAAGTGAAAAATTATATAGTTATTGTATACGAACTTATAATATAGAGAAGGTGATAAAAAACAAAATTTATAATGACACTTCTTCAACTTACAATAATATTCTATAGAATAAGGTATACCTACCTTAATCTATAGAATTATAAATAATAAAAAACAATGATAGCTACCATTTATTTAGCAAAAATCTCTAATATACAATATTCAACTAAATTCAAAAACAGCGTCGTATAATTATTATTACCCATATTTCAAAGAACAAAAAACGCATAGACGCGACACTAATAATGTTTTCGCTCAGTCACAAGATTTGACTAATAGCGCTCTTGTCGGAAACACTCCGTGGTTCCCACGGGCGCTTCGGGAACACCAATTTCATGTGGTTTTGTCGCTTCTACGTCTCTTTGAGGAAATTATAGAGTACTTAAAACTTCTGAATCGATTTAATTTTTGGACTAATAAATGAGTTTTAGTAGGGACGAGGGATTTAGATTTTTATAGAAACTTACTGATTGTTCAGTTTAAATTGTATGAGAAGTATCTATAGAACCTTAATATTGTATTATATATTATCTACTATTTTACTAACCTTTTCTTTGTTTTCCTGACAATAAGCCTGATGTAAACATAATCTTTGTACAACGTGATGAAACAAGATTCAATCAAGAAGTTTTTTCCTACTTAAAGCTTTATTTTAATGATAAAGAATAACATCGGATCACACTAATTAATATTAATTCCATACAATTACAGTTTACAACTTACGTAGCACAATGATCCGAAAAAACTTAATTCATAAACGTAATTACTTATACAAATTAAATGCGTAAAGAAACTCATGAGTCACTTTATAAAATGAAGGCATTATATTAGCACAAATCTTACCGTGAAAAAACATTCAAAGGACTGTCGGCCACAGCCTTACTTGCTGACACCTTTGACAGGCTTTCTTAATATTTCATGTTTATGTATACTTTTTATGGCATGAATTGATCCTGTGAAATTCAGCTAAATTACTTTCCTCTACATTTGAATATGCATAAATGAATGTGCTCATCTATACTAATAATAATATTATAAAGAGGAAAGGTTTGTAATTATGTATGTATGTGTGTATGGTTTTCACGCATAAACTACTGGACCGATTTCAAAAATTCTTTCACCATTAGAAAGCTGCATCTTCACTGAGCAACATAGGCTATATTGCATTTTCAAAAAAATTAGAGATCCTTACCAAAAATGCAATAATGTAACCCAAGGTGTAAAAAATTCCTTAATAAAAAT
This sequence comes from Colias nastes, assembly GCA_907164665.1. Classification (NCBI taxonomy): domain Eukaryota; kingdom Metazoa; phylum Arthropoda; class Insecta; order Lepidoptera; family Pieridae; genus Colias; species Colias nastes. The sequence continues at coordinate 7,177 of CAJQZM010034760.1, forward strand.
TCTGTCATCGCGTGCGCTGCGGAATCTATTCCTTGAAGTACGAGGATGGTTCTTATGAAAAAAAACGTAAACATGTAGGTACCACGGGCAAAGCCGGGGCGGACCGCTAGTCTTGTATAAAATGTATTCGTAATATGTATAAGACGGTATTGAAGAGTAGCTCAATAATACCTATTTATAATTTACAAGTAAATCTGGAGAAAAGAGAGTCTTGTCAGTATATTGTGTTTGAAGTATTATATTTTTTAAAATACATTTCGGCTAAGTATTCTTATCACGCATTGAAATAATTGATTGTATCTGAGTCCTTAATTACGTTGATATTGGTACGATTTTTTAACCTATTTCTCTGTAAGCGAACATTCTTATATTACTGCTTATAATTTTTACAAGTGCAAAAACAAGAAGGTAATTTACTGTTTAAAATCAAACACAATGTCATCGTTTGTAGGGTTTAAGTCGGTTAACGAGCACGGAAGTCCATGTTTTTATTGGATATATTTTTAAAGCTACTTAATATACATTCATAGACAGCTAAACTACATATTCAGAGAGTTTTATGCAAGTAATGCGGACATTATAAGTTAAAATATAATTGAATTTTATTCTCAATTTTTGTTTAATTTGAAATTCTTACTGTTTAAATAAGCAAATACGTTATTTTTAAAAGTATAAATTAACGTCTGCAAATATTTGTGAATGTCCGTGAATGTATAAAATATATTGTATCATAATTTCTATTCATTAGAATTTTTATAAAAATAATAATATAATGATGGTCTCAAAGAATTCAAATTGTATTAAGTAACTTAGTTAAGAAAATAATGAAGAAAAACTGATCAAAGGGTTTTTTCCTTGTACGGCAATAATTTAAAATTTTAACGAGCACCGTTAAAATTTCGTGGGCTTGAAAGAATTCGTTTTCACACTGTGAACCATATTTTTTTTTTAATTTGACCCATTTTAACTCGTGCATAGCAATGCTAATGAGGTATTTGAATTAAAAATTAAAAAGTAGAGTATGTTATAACTTATAATAAAAATGGCATAATGCTTAAAAATGGATATCAGTCCTAATACCCTAAATTAAAAAAAAATCACTACATAGTATAAAACAAAGTCGCTTTCTCTGTCCCTATGTCCCTATGTCCCTTTGTATGCTTAAATCTTTAAAACTACGCAACGGATTTTGATGCGGTTCAGAGAGCCTATTACAGCATTAAGGAATATATGGAAGATAAAAACCCATGGAGGGTTGTCGCGTAAAAACCATAGGACAGTTCTTTGGCATATTATGATAATATAGGTACAGTTACTTACATATTTTGTAAAATTAAATTGTAATACTGAAATGATTTAAAAGAGCAACTATGGAGTTTCTTGCCGATTCTTCTCCATAGATACTGCTTTCCGAATCGGTGGTAAATGTTAAAAATATGTATTGACGTTTCAAAAGTGCTTCTCGAAGAAGTCTAATTGAATAAATAATTAATGTTTGAGTTTGAGTTTGAGTTTAATAGATAGAGTGATTCAAGAAGAAGGTTTTAGTATATAATTTATTAGGTTTTAGACAAAGCGGGCAAATCGCGGGCGGTAAGCTAGTATTATATATACCATTAATGTATTCTAATTTATTATCTGGATTTAATTACTTTGTATCAACACAAATAAAATATATGAACTGAAGACTGAAAGATATGAACTTTATTCAGAAGAACGAACAAAGACGGTTCTATTGAAAAGTTTATATAATGTTGTGAAATACACCTTAAATTGCCAAAAAAGGCAACTGGTAGTAATTTTCAATTACCTTGTACCAAGAAGATACGGAATAAGGATTTCCGAAAATGAGGTCAAACGTAAATTAAAATTTATTACGATGATAACAGAAGTTAAGCAAGATGGTGTATAAATCTTCCTCAGTACGCTTTCTCATTGAATAAAATTTTATATCAATTATTTTTTGGTACGGATTACGAGAATATTAAACAATGAATACATAATGTTCAGTAAAACACAATACACAGGAAAAATGTCTTAAATGAATACTTCAAAAGTAGGTTATTAATATCTTAAATAACTTTCAGAAAGGCAGATACATAACAAAGATAATATCATAGAGAAATGATGAAATAAAGCATTTCATTTTATTGAAATATTATTCAAAACGAGAATGAATACTTAATATTCCCCTAAATTGCTCGAATACGCCAAAATTGTAGACTTTACGCGCCGTATCTTTCCCAGACTCATAATATACAGGCCCCTAACAAGATAAGCCACAAAAAGACATTCAAACCAGTAGGCATTCGCGTGTTAACCAAACAAAGAGACAATAAATACACCTTTATCGCAATTTAATAAACGTTCCTGCAACGAGAATTTATTCAAAGCTTCATGTTTATGGATTTAGCTAGTAATGTTGTAATATCCGACGAATCTTTTAGTCAAGTCTCTGTTTATAAATAAACTTTTGTTACAAATATTCACAATACTCTGTTACATCGTATTTCATTACGAACTTCATTCACAATGATTTATTGTTGAACGAAAAGTTGGAATATATTTTAAGACCATCATAATGTAATACATTTTTCAAAGAAAGAATCATAATAAGATTCTGTTTTATTTTTGGTTGACTATTATGTGAATATTTTATCATTTCTTCTGCAAAATTAGTCTTGTCTTACAACTGTAAAATAGATAAATTTAATGGAAGAAAAAGTCATAGTTACTAGCATGTTTCTAGCCAGAAATTACACCACCAAATCAGTACTATGTCATTAACATTTAAACATAATGCCACCATCAGCGGTAATTCCCCACTAGTGGTCTAGAATGATCCAAATGACAAGCGTAATGCAGTCGTATCATTTTGTAATTACACTGCAATGGGCCATTACTGTAACTGGAGCGTAGTGTGATGGGCCGAAAAGTTTCAGACAATGTTACTGGCCAACAAAGTTATTTACTCGTATTTAGTAGGGCTTTTTAAAAGTCACCATTCATTGATATTTGAAGAAGAAAAAGTATGTACGTGAATTATTTTCTTTTTCCAATAAAAAGTCTATTTAAAAGGCAACTTTGTTATTTTATCAACAAATGGTTAAAAAATTTCCCAAATATAAGGAATCTCTAGATCTAATGCCAAAAGGATTCGCTTTAACAAGTTGCAAGCGCTTTACGTTAACAATGTTTTAGTACACTACATAATTTATATTTCTGGTATTCCATCAGCAAGTAATGTAATGTAATGTGGGAACTAAATATATTGCAATATATTTTTGAATAAAAGATACATACAGAAACGTTTACAACATAATATAAAAGATGAAGATAACGTGAAATTTTAACTTTTCCTATGAGTTTTATTATTACGCTCAAATAAGCACAAGTCTAACCCCAAGGTCTACGTCATACATATAAGTAATTATAAGATATATTTTGGAAAAATTGTATACTTCATTTTTAAACTTATACAGGGTGTCCCACTGTTGGTATACTAAGCTCAATGGAGGTTATAGTTTTGCATACGCTGAGTACGTAAAAAATACTTATAAAATTCCAGACGCATTTTTTTTTCAAATAGATGAATTCTTAAAACTCTATGTGTACACCCATAACAACTAACAAACAACCCGCCCAACTTTGCCACCAGCACGTGAGCTATCGTTTAAGATTATGTTTTCATAGACAAATTGCTCACATTAGAGAAGCGGTATATGCCGGCTGCATGAAGCTAGAGAAGAAAACATGGATTTTCAGGAAAAATTTTGCAAAAAAATTTTTGACGTAATTTTGTTGTTGTATTTTTTACGTGATCAGTGTATGCAAAACTACAAGGCCCTTCGCGCTTGGTATACCAATAGTGGGACACCCTGTATACTGTAGAGACGTCGCAAATATTTCAATGAAAAGAAAATGTTATGAATTTAACATTGACTCAAAAGATTACTATAAATCCAAATGATAAGCTAGGAGGTAATTAGCAAAACTTACAAAAGCGTCACGCTGAGCTCATTACCAGCTACTTAATACTGTCTCGTTAAGGCATGTATAACATAACGAGACAGGTTCATATTAGCGCCTTTGCGAGACAAAGGAATCGCTGCGGGCGCCACGCATTCCCTTGTCATTAGTAAGTTTTAATAATGAGAAGCATTGTTTCAAGAGACAAATTGTATTTGAAGCCTACCTTGGGGCTGGTGTTATCTTAATGGAGTAATTACGGTGGGGTGAAATATTTTTGTTTATTATTCGATAGTAATAAAGAGGGTAGGTACATTTTGTTTAATTAAATGGGAAATTGACAAAAAAACGTATTCAAAATGTGATGTGTTAAATCCATACTAATATACTAATATATAATATTATAAATGCGAAAGTAACTCTGTCTGTCTGTCTGTTACTCAATCACGCCTAAACTACTGAACCAATTTTCATGAAATTTGGTATGGAGATATTTTGATACCCGAGAAAGGACATAGGCTACTTTTTATCCCGGGAAAATGACGCAATCCCGGAAGTCCCACGGGAACGGGAACTATGCGGGTTTTTCTTTGACTGCGCGGGCGAAGCCGCGGGCGGAAACCTAGTATATTATATTTTAACCCAGTTTCGAATATAGTTTGAGGATGACCATGCTCACTAAAGCGTCGAATTTCTGGATAAAAAGCATTTAAATTCTTTAAAAGGACCCATTTTAAACGAATAATATGTGGATAAATTCAACTCAGGGAATACCTATTATAGAATTCAACCAGGTTTTCGAGCTACAATATAGAAAAGAAATAAAAATTAAATAAATGAAGATATTCATATCGTATCAAACATTTGTAAAACTGTATATCGTTTATCGCTGGAAATTCGTTCACACTATCGGAGTATTGCCGTTTTAACACACATTTTATCGGCCTTTGGAGACCTTTTAAATTTTATAGCTTGAATTTTATTTTATTTCTGTATTCTTTATTAAAATTTCATCACCAATTCGTACCCGGATATAAAGGATACTTAGTTAAAAAATAAAACGATCTTAGTATTTGGGCATAATGTATTTTACTCGGTCGCCTTACAAAGAGGAAATTACAAAATTATAAATTTTTAACTCCTCTTATACATACTTTAGACAAAGTTGCAAAGTAACAATGAAATAATTATAGATTAAAAAAGTTATGCGTAAGTATACACGGAGTAAATAAATGACATCTAACACGAGGAAAACATCAGTCTAGAAACTTTTACTCTCAATGGGAACTACGACAGTAGTTACGTAAGAGTGTAAGATAAACAGTACTCAACAAGGGGTGTCTAGCGCAAGGGTGTGAGGGTAGTGATTCATCAATCGCAAAGTGGTACTTCATATTCAGTCCGTTTGACTGTCGCGTCCGCTTTGCCGCCTTTGAATGAGTGATAGCGTCTTTTTATTGGTTAATTTTTTAATAGAAGCAAGCTGAGTAAGGTGCTTATAATATGCTGTTGAATTATACAATGTGTGGAATATTATTCAATCGAATTTTTTATAACGTAAAGCTTTGCAAAAGCTTACGAATAAAAATAACTTACAACGTATTAATACAAAAATAATTGTTCTTTGCTTATTTTTATTTAATTCTGTTATAAATGTTGAACAGAACATAATGAATATACTTTTCATTTAAAAGAAATTGAAATAATGTTCTTCAATTTCATTTTCATTTCCCTCACATACTTACTTAGGATGTAAGTATGCATTTCCAATATTCAACAATTTTGCTGAGTTCACGGATATGGATTAGAAAATGTCTGAAATGTAAAGTCTGCAATTTTTAGATATTTCCAATATTCTTAAATTGGTTGGTAGTGAATTTCTTCGTTCACCGTTGTGAATGTACCAAAAATTGTCCGGGCTTTTTTCTCCAGCTAAGCAAATAGAGTTAGTTGGATAATTTGACGCAGTCGCCCCACGGGAATCGAACTAGCACTGGGGAGTACACCATTTGCTCAATGCATTTTGTGTGTACCTAACCCAGAAGAAATTCCAAGCAATTTTATATCCTAACTTCCAAGGAATAGAGCGTCAATTGCCTTGAGAATGGATACTCACTTTAAAAATTAGAATAATAAGATTTTTTATACGAATGCATTTGAAATATTGATGAACTTAATGCATTTATGCGGGTGTATAAATTTTGTTGAATTTTCATGCATTTGCATTTGAATGTCTACTGCAGATGTAATAAATGTTTATCATCCAGTCCAGGTCCTTAAGTGAATATGAAACGTAAATTTGAAAAGTTCACCAAGTTTGTAAGCTTTGCATTTGGTTAAGAATGTTGTACATTCCTTACGAATAGGTATTTGAAATCGTCTTACAGCGCGATTATTTGATCGTATTCAATATAATTTCATAATAAAAATAAGGATGAGTACATACTGGTAGATGATATTTTAAATTAAAGTAAAAATAAAAAAATAACATTAAATTAAAGATGTTTATCTTAAAGTTCAAAACCTTGTTGAGTATTTTAAAGAAAATAAATACAAACATCTACAATATCGATATGAAATATAATGAATTGATTGATTTCGGATTATTCTTTACATAAGATGTTATAAACGATTAGTTTGTTCGTAATAAATATCTATGTAAAAGAGTGAAAATGGCTTTAATTTCTCAATGAACTTATTTATAAGATACAGCCTCTACCATTTAAGGTTAGTTCCATCCATCTAAAACATGGTTTTACAAGACTATCTCTCATATTCTGATGAAAACCTTTGTTACACAGGCCTAGATGCAGAACTATACTACGTGAGGGAAGGGGTTGTTAACAACTATGCTACAAGCTTCGTAGTGCCTGTACCGGCGCATATTGCAGATTTGGAGTTCATGTGGCAGGCTTTAGGAAGAAAACCGGTATGTATTTTAGTTCATATTCATATAATAATATCAAATATGTTAATTTAATAATACTGATAGGATCTTATGTGAAGTAGATTTGATATCTTTTTTTATATTGCTTAGATTGTTAAGAGAAATAGGTATCTTAAAGTTGTTTGAAATTATTCGTAGGTACCTTATGCAAGATTGTCACATCTTTGCATCTCGTTATAATTTAAATTAACCAAAATCAGTTTAGTGGTGTCTTCAATAAAGCTTAATTCTAAGGTCCTTATACTTATTTTGATGTTGTTGATTGTGGTTTGAATACGAATTATTTCTGACTAAAACAGTTCTGAAAAATGAGAATTTTAAATTCAATCAAATTATAATATTTTCTTACAAATGTGTGTTAATCAAAGAAGCAACTTCTATGGCTCTATAAAAACATATAAGAGTAGGTATAATAAACATTAAATTACTTTCACAATAAAACACATTTATTAAAATATATCGAAGATCTAGATTTTAAACAATACAAATCGTGACTCGCGCAGAAACAGTTTCAAAACACAATTTTAATTGTCCGCGTTGTTCCCGCGCTTTTCAATTTAGCTTTCAAGAGATTTAATTTTCGAAAACAAAGACGCGCGTTTAGCCGTCGTTTTTCAAAGAAATTCTTAAGCGACACTTATTTATATACTTAGTTTAGAATTTAAATTCATGAGAATATTTTCTTTTCCCGTTTAAAAAGAATCGGTTTATGTTTTTACTGAGCATCTCTTGAGTTCCTTTGTTTTATAAATGAGTTAGTAGGTATTTAATGAAATTATCTTTGTAATGAATTTATTTTTATTCTTTTATAATAAAATTATTTTATATTCCCTTAACTAAAGTCAGCGTGATTGTTGTTACTTATTATTAAAATAAAAGGTTGCAAGCTATAAGCGATTATATTTATAAATCTTGTATGGCTCTACTATACTAAAAGGTTGTATAAAGAGGAAGCTGTTTAGGATTTATACTACTAGACCAGTTTTATTTCCGTATTACGAATTACTTATTTTAATTTTAATTATTTTCCCAAACTTAATTCTATTATTATATATGTATTTTTCCTATATGCCAAGACTCTATCGTTGTATAATATTGGCATTTAATCTATATTTCACAAACATTTCTTCCATAAACACTGAATCTCAACCCACAATATAAATACATAATGTAAATTTGTTTTAGCTGCCATACATGATGGCTATAGACTATGACGTCAGAGCGGCAAGGAGCGCCATGCTGCCGCCGCAAGTTAATATCTCCGAGAGAGGCTTCGTGCCGACCACGTTGCAGACTTTTAGGTATGTATTAGTTTTGTTTGTATAGTGGTGCTTTGGTTTAATTTACGTAATTTGCAGATTTGTTTTCATAATTTTTCTCTGATGCACGTCACACATAAGCATCTTTTTTAAATGAAATAAATTAAATAGGTAGGTATTAGTTTTTGTTCGTATAATGTTTGCAATACATATTTTGAAATTAGTTAACTAACACTTAACAATTTGTCGAGTTTGTAAAATACTAATGTTTTCTGTATGAAAATGTTTCATAAATGTACAACTTGATCTTGGACTTGTTGACGCAATGAAAATGTTAGGTACTTACCTAATGTATAATTAAATGATAAAACTATACAGTTGTATAGTAGATTTTGAGAATTCTTACGACAATAGAAGGAATTATTCCAGTACAGTTTTAGTATTCAAGTTCATCCCAGTGCCCAGCCTACAAATAATTAAATATTATAAGTATTATATATCCATATTTATTACAGAGTGCGCCTCCCTTGCACGGGAGTTGTAAGCGAAGAGATTCTAGTCACAATACAATTGAATATCTCTTCCGCGGATCGCGCGAATAAAGACGTTCGATTGTTATTCAAGAGGAATAAAATCTGCTTAGCTGGTAAGTTGTTTCTCTTTTCATTTTTATATTTAAAATTGATAGATTTGTTTGAAATGTGAGGCTGTAGATTGTTCTATTCAATGGAGGGGAACTAATACTATTTTGATATATAGAGATATAACTTATACTTTCAGTCATTTGTAAATTACTTATAGATACATATTATTCAAATTAGGTAAGATTCATCTTTTAAAGTTCTGCATATATTTTGATTTAATAAACGTTTCAAACTTTTGTATTTTTAAGAACATTAATAAAAATAAATAGCAACAAAATTATACAAAAATCTGACCTCGTAGAACATTAAACTATTTCTAAATTTCTTATTGAATTACAAATTGTGACTATTGTAAATTGTTGTAATTGTGCAAATTGTATTTTAAAACACCTCATTAATATCTCAATAATCTTTATTTACTTGTACTACTAATTATTTATTCGTATGTAAAATCGATTGTAACAAGACAATGGCGTTTTACTACTCCATACATTTCCAATATCAATTAGGTTATATATCAAAACTCTACACATAGATATTCAAACTCATAAAGTCATTTACTAAATCTGATTATCGAACACTCCACACTATGTTAGTCGTCATATGTTTCCACCCTCCTAACCACTTCAAATAACCAGACCCAATATATTTACGAGTCATTCATGAAGAAAAATCATATTGTTTTGCTTTGATGTGATGAATTATGGGCATTCCAACTGTAAATTCTATGAAAGAGGGTTGTGGTTTTTTGTAATTGGGATTGTATTCAGAATTATTGTTATATTTTTAAGGTAATATAAAAAATATTATAATATGGGAAAGAACATCTAAATTAGGTTAAGCTTCTACTTCAATTATACCTTTAAAAGTTTATTGTTGAAACGAAACGGTCCACTTTTCTAAATTATTTAGAAATTTCTGAATGCACTTTATATAATATAAGTTTTAGAATCCATTTGCTTATTAGTTTCTGCCAGAACACGATATGAATAAAATATGAACAAAAAACATGCAAATCATAGAATAACTTTTTTAGAAGTTACTTATTTCTATAGCTTCCAAGAATCCATAAATATTAGCAAATATACATTATAGAAACTAATCTCATAAATAAGCCCTTATAAAATCAATGCCTTCAATTCGCGGACTTATTCAAATATCTATTCCCCTCCTACAAATCACTTTAATAACAACTGGCTGTATACTAAAAACACATAAAGCAATAAAACCGAACTTTTCTCGAACACTTCGTCTGCAGAAATAATAATAACAATAAATTTGAAACGCGCAAGGGTGTTTTTATCGCATTCAGAAAAGCTTACAACTACACAATATTCGAATATAATTATCTGATAACAAATCGATTTCGAAACATCGATTCGTGTTTGTTTAATCTCGATTAAATATTGTTGTCGAGCGTTTTGTTTAAAGATCTTGATAACGCTGTCGCGATTCGCAACTTCGCTGCATAAAGGCGCTATTTTGGCACGAATTTATAATAATTGCATGCAAAGCGTATTTTCATTTATTACACTAGACCTTGTTTTCCCTTGAGGCGTTTTATAGCGAACGATTATAATTGGGTTTTATATAGAGCTCGTTAAACTTGACTTGTTAACTAGTGTAGTAGATTAAACACCTATATAATTACAGAACGTTTAGCAACATATTCCTACTGAATTTGGTTAACTTATAAAACTTGCACGTATGAAAATGTGTTAACTTTTTAACAAATAAAACATTTTTCCTTATCTTAATTGGGAAAACAAATTATTTCAATAACTTATTCAATTTTCATGGGCGCGATATTTTAAACTGTTGTTTTACACGCAAGAATATATTTCAATGCAAAAAGTAATTACTTAAATGACACTGTGTTCCTATTTAGTAGCATAGTATATGGTTTTACATGTGTATTCACTGACAAAAGTATACAGAAATAGACTGAATTTTTAATAACAAAAACTCAACGTTAACGAAATCAATGTCTATCTGTAGTGTAGATTTTTTATACTGCAAACTTTATAAACCTACCTTTCGTTCACGTTCATAATTTGCCAATATTAATATCAAATTCGCGAACCCCTACTAATATTTTTCGCTCAACTGATACAAGTTTACGTTCCACAAATCACTCCCTCCTTTATTAGCATGAAGACGATTGTGTAGACGCAACAGGATATTTTGCAAGGGATGAAGACGTATTATGAGGGGTCCTGAAGGCCCCGCATCCCCATTTTAATGTGTTTACAAGGAAGTATCGATTGTTCTATTGTTCTGTTATTTGACTTGGAAATTTCGTACCCTCAACTGAAAAGCGTCGAGTTTATTGTGTGTTTTATTAAATTTTTATTGCAACGGTGTACAATTTGAGCAGGCGGGATGTTTGCGTGCTAGTTATGTGCATAAACGTTTCCTTTTTCCTTTTGATATAAAGGAGTGAATAGGAATATCATTTTGTTCGTTGATTGATTTGAGATGATGTGCAAAAGCTTTAATTGTTTTAAGCGATTTTGAAAGCTCTTTATTCCGACTTCAAAAAGGAGGAGGTTCTCAAAACTCAGTTATCAGGTGTAACATGAAATTAACTTATCAATTGGTCTTATAATATTTCTTGTATAAGATGTGTTATAAGATATACTTCACATAAATAGAGACATATAAAATAGACTCAAAAAATATTAGTCCATAAAGAAAATTTACATTGCAAATATAAAATTTGTTCCCATTTATTTTATTTCCTAGTCCCGAATTAATACAGCTAGTTAACGCAAATCCGCTGTACCGTGTAAATTTTGTTTTTCACTTTGTGAAAATTTGCATCTGCATTGGTCTAGAAAATTCCACGTACCTAAAGTGTTAATTATTACGATTTTAATTTTGGCAAAAATGAGTGGCAATTATGATACTAGCGAAATAATTTCATGTTATCTTCAAAATAACGTAAATCTTTGTTACACAGTACATCATCGGTCATCGGTTATGACGTAAGTATTATCTTCATATATTATGTTTTAGTAAACTCAACTCTCGTTTTGGTACTTAAATACACACAGGGTTTAGTGTAAAAATGAATAATCCTAAAACTGTTTGTAAATTCAAACTTTAACCTCTTCTTTTATGATACAAAGAAGACTCTTCTTAGACGTTATTGTACTGTTTATTCATCGTTGAATTTTCTAGACGTCCTTTTTAATATACAACACTTAACGCTTAGCATTGATAAATAAAATAACATTTTATTTTATCGTTTTAATAACTCAGCCCCCGGAATCACAGACACAATAGAAAATCTATTAATGTGTCGTGGTCAGATCGGGCCGCTCGGGGCTCAATGAGTTAAGCGACATTTGTATTCGATAAGGTACGAAAAGTTTTGCGAGCTCAAGATTCATTATTTAATTCCAACAAATCCCTTTCTTATCTCACGAGTGATATAAAATGTTCTCTAACCAAACACTACATTGAAGTATATTGTTTCAACCGAACCTGTACTAATAGTATTTGCTATGGACCCTTGTTTTCTTGAGAACCTTAACGGATCGAAAGCGAAGAAATACCGCTCTCGTTGTATGTATTTCTGATTCTTTACGCGTGTTTTTGTTTTCTTTGTTTACTCATACTCTAATAAATACCAGTAAAAAAATTTTGATATTTTAATTATGTTAAGTGCAAGTTAGGCAAGGTAAGGGAGTTAGTAAGTGGAGGCTGTCATTATTACAATATGTTAAAAATAACAACAAGTTTATAATCTAGTAGGCTGTGGAGAAAGTCCATCAAATACTCGTGAAACATAATAAATTCCACTATGAAGTCTGTTTTTGCTTGAGGAGATAACCATAGGTGGCTTATGGCTATAAATTAAAAGGCAAGCTGTCTTGTGTGCTTTACTAGAAATAATTATCTTATCATATGTTTGATTAACAAACAATTACAACTATATAATGATAGGCTGTAATGTGTTTATTCTGATTCACTAAACCGCGAATAAATATCAAATCCTCGTACCTATAACCGTCCATAAAATTATATTCACTGAGAAACAAACATTTCATTACGCGCAAACTTCAGAGTGAAGTCAATTCTCAGATCTTCATAAAATTTTACTTCAATATTAAAATTCAATTAAAGTCTATAGATAGCCCGTAATTTTTCCACCTGAAGACGTTTCAGACAAGGGGAAGTATTTAATAACCGTTGATATCTGAGTGCGTACCTGCCCCCGTACCATGAAACCTTAAAGCAGTATTATATCCAGAGTGGAAAATTGACAGCGCTATATAGATCGTCTAGCGCCATCACCTTCCCACACTGGAAAGAATACTGCTATAAGACATCATAGTAACCCCCCTGGATATAACTTCTCCCTCCCTATCCGTTGAAAGTTTTTCTATTATCCCTAATATTTCATTTAGTCGGCTTCAATCTAATATCATTATGGCAGCGTCGTCGAGAAAAGCTTTTTAAGTGATGTAAATAAAATTGTATAACGCTTTTGTTACGTGTTTATTTTAACAACGTCTTTAACGTAGTTACGTTACATTTATAAACAATGGCAGGTGTGTGTTTTATTTATTATTTACTTTAATTGACAATTAAGATTTGATGATATCTATTATCGTATTTTGATTATCATAGGCACATAAATAATATTCACAATTATTTGATTCGCAGATATTCAGAATATTCAATTAATTGAAGATGAAGTTGATACATATTTAACATTTGTAATAATCTATAATTTAGCAATGAGTGCGATCTCTCTAAATCTATAACGATATACCAATAAATCAAAATACAATACATACCTCTACATTCCAACATAACTAACTAACAAACGAATTACAGGCGTATCCACAATAGTAACTCGCAACGAGACAGCACGCCTCGCTGGCGACGCCACCCGCAACACTGGCGGTGTGCTGTTCGCGGCGGGTGGCTGTGCGGCGGCCGCGTTGGCTCTGCTGGCCGGCGCGGCTGCAGTGGGCACGCTGTA